>JAFFZR010027855.1:0-17695 GCA_018397195.1 Lethrus apterus | reverse complement strand
TCCAAAGTTTACATTAAAGCCGTGTCACATTAAATATCAATCAAAGGATGCGAGTGCTTAAAGGCTGACATTTTGAAGGAACCGTTTCGTTCCGACGACAGACACGTTAAATGCGAATAGCTGGCGATAAATTTGTCGACTCGAGTCAATTTTGATCCTTCGACAATTATTTGACGAGACAACTATTATAACAGATCGATGCCTGTTTGAAAAATGGGAATAAAAAGTATCTCACATACAGTCAGGTGTTATTATTATTATTCAAGGATCGAAATATAAACATTATTGTATGGTGTGTTTTTGAATGGAAATTTAATGAAATGTTTTCGACGAAATGTGTACATATTTACATTAACGTACTGATTACGCACGGAAACAGAAATATTTGTATAGGAAATACAAAATAACGAAATTGGTAGAAATGTTAGGAATAGTACATATAATTAATCATCTTTCGATTTGTGTCAAATTGTAGATTGGAAATGCTGGGTAATGTTTTTTTGTGAGTAACAAAATTATTTATTACGACTTTTGTGAGCTCGAGAAATAATTAAATTTGGAAAACTCTGGTTAAACAACTTTTTAAATCTGTTATTAATTTGTGTACATAAAATTTGTAATAACACTAATAATTTGGTTTCTAGTTATATTAGTTTGGAGATATTTTAAAAGAATTTTGTAGATCTAGTAATTTTGTAATTAGTGTAAAGGTTTAATGCGTAAATCTGCAAATTGGCGGATATATCTTCAATTTAAATTTTCTAAAAATTTTACTTTTATTCGCATTTGGGCCAGCGCATTTTTGGTCACCTGAAAATTTAATAACGTTCAATGTTAAAAAAAAAAAGGTTTTTTTTTGTAATTCTATTTTATTATTTTAAATTAACTTCATGGATTGCGAGCAGCATTCTAAGGTCTTCAGTATCAGGCTGAATAATCTGTTTCGAAATTTGGATTATTTTTTTGCTGCAAGTCAGAGTTTTTTTTTTGATTCACAAATTACATTTTGTAAGAACATTTTCGATATGATTTAAAGCGAAAAAATGTAAAACTGTACATAAAAAAACAAAACTTCTACTGTCAGAAGTGGGATTCGAACCCACGCCCACAGAGTGGACTGCGACCTGAACGCAGCGCCTTAGACCACTCGGCCATCCTGACATACATAAATGGTTTATTAACCTTATATTTCTGTATGTTTTTACATTTTTTTAGAATCAAATCTATTATACAGTGTGTCCCAGGATTTAATTCACTATACGTTTATTCGACAAAGAATTTGATAATTTAATTTTCATGTTTTGGGATTCCGCCCTGCGAAATTCTGAACAGTTTTATTCATATTTTGGGATCTTCTAATGATAGTCATGGTCCCCAACTGTCATTTAACATTATCTTTTCATTTCTAAATATTTTATTAATATCAAATTCTAAGTTGTATATCAATAAAAAATAAGTTATCTCAAAACGAGTGGGATGCTTTAATATTAATACTGAGGATATTAAAAAATGATGAAACTAATAGAAATTATTTATTAATGCTATTTTTTAAACATTGCCGAACATTTTACCATCAATTAATATTTTCACCAAAACAAATTCATAATTTTACACACGTTTCAATATTTAATCTAAATGAATATTTCTACAAAACAATTTGATAAGATAATGCACATATCGTAAATATTAGATAAGGATTTTTATGCTTTAAATCGTGGAAAACGAAAAACATGTTTGCATAGTAATTAAGAAAAAACAAAAAAAATTGTCATGCTAATATTTCTGACGTAATCATTCTATCGTTACAAATTCACTGGTAGAAACCGAATATTGGAATGAAAAGTAGAAAAAATAAATCGATACAATGTTTAAACACGAAAAATTATTTATTTGAAACTTGACCTAGTACTGGAAATGTTTTATTAATCCGACGTATTTGACAAAGTTTTTATTAGTTAGTCCATAAATATTTATGTTGTGCCAGAGTTACTTAACAGAAAAAGGAAAGTTGTTTTTTCAATGTCTCTTTATTTTCTGGATTTCATTTTCACATCAGCTTATGATTATTCTATTTCTTTAAATCATTTTTATTTATATGTACGTGTCTGTTTCAGTTAATCGTTCTTAAAAACTATATACAGTTCTATAAAAGTCCCGTAAACTAAACAACTTAAGGATGCGCGTTAAAATTGTTTAAATTGCCATTTTTAACACAAAAGTTAAATAACAGTGCCAAAATGCTAATTCGGTGGAAAAACAAAGACAAGGATAAAGATAAGTGCGAGAAAGCCACAAGCCAGAAGGCGAACTCTTCGAGCGTTGCTTCTAAGAAAAAAAGAAAATTCGGCCGAGATGGAGGTAATTTAGATGTGATTTTTTTGTGAAATTTTTCTTGCATGTTTTGGTTGTGTATATTAGTTTAGAATTAATTAATGTGAAATCATTTGGTTAATCTTATAGATTTGGTTACAAATGAGTGTACACTTAAAGCAAGGCCTGCTTTAAACTAACTTTATCCAACCTTTTTTTTATTGTTGTTGGGTCTTTTAGTTTGCTCACATAAATTGTGTCAGCAACACGACAAATTTGTATTGTATTGTTTAACTAATCTGAATTATGAGAAACTTCGGTCGCATGCAGCGACGGAATTTGTCAATCGAACGCTCTAAAGTTTGTACCAGCACATTAATTAAGTTTTGAATTCAAGTTTATCAATGTTCGACTCCGGTCTCCACAGTAATTCATTTTGGATTTTGGATTTGGTTCATCACAAAATTGCCAAATTGTACTGGACAACACATTATTTTTGCAATCGTTTTGTAGTTTTTATGAATCCTTTTACACTGCAAATAAAAAAATTCTTCTTCTTCTTAAAATTGATTATCTCCAGATTTATTTTTTGAAATAAATTACCAAAGAAATACGTGTAAGACTTAAGATTGTGTGTGGAAAACCAAATTCATCGAATTCTGCACATTCTAGAATTAACCTTGTTTAATGATTACTGATTTATTATTGAAGCGGAAGTCGTCATCTGCCATACTGACCCAATTATTCGTTGGTTTCGTCCGACCCTATGGTTTACCCCTAGTCCGAAATTCAGTCTTACGTACGGCTAAGCGAACTTGACAAAAATTCACTGAACTAAACGGCTGCAACGGAAAGGGCGAAAGACTGTCCAAACTAATATTATTTCAGGTCTCTAATTTCATTTTAAATGTGATCTATGAAAATTGTATTTATATAGGTACATTTTTGAAAAGATGTAGGTGGTCTACTAATTAATTTTCTACGTTTTCGATGTTTTTATAATAACATTTATTCCATATGTAAAATGAAAGAGTTTGAAACACACCCTTCTCTTAATATATATTTTTGTCTTCTGGATGGAAGCGCAATAACAAAAAGATAAATATAAAATTAATAAATGGTACACGTATAACATCTTTAAAATTTGTAAAAGAATTTTACCCGGTGGTGCCATTTGTTAAGTTCTTACGCCACAAAATGACAAATTCTTCTTGCAAGTGGCTACTGCGGGCGGAAAGCGAGACGTTTCTGTAAAATTGATAAGTTTGTGCAATATATCGCTCCCGTGTTAACCTGGTTTTTCCAGGTAATGTACGAACTCAGGTATGACCGCCATGCGCGTAGGCAACACACTGAACCCTGAAGGACATAAAAAGTATACAGTGTACAACAGGTCATCACAAAGAGCGCGCGAATTTTTATAATCGAACGCCGGCTAATAATTTCATTAAAAGTATAACATTTTGAATTATGTGAACACATTAACGGACGCAGTGTACAATAAAAATAAGTGATTATTGATGATTTTTTTTATAATTTCTAAAAATATTTTTGGGTCGTGTTTACCAATTATATTAGGCATAAAATGTAACCCTTATGAAACAACCAAGCTTCAAAGTTATTATCATAGAGATTTACGACTTTTTGTTTGATTGAAGTGAACACGAGGATATTTGTACAATTTCTGTTTTATTTCTTCCAAAATCTTGAAATATATTTTTAAACATTTATTGTTCGGAAAGAAATTATTTATTCATAACACATTTTTTTTTGTATATAAGGTTTTCTTAATTAAAGGAACAATAATCAGGACACAATAGAATAATTCATGAATTTTTAAATTAAACTATTCTGAAAATGAGCAATCCTTCAGTTGACGTATTTTTATGATATATTAGTATGTGAATTATTTTAATAAATTTATTGTCAATTAGTAAAGTTATACACGTAAATTTCTGTGCTAAATACGTACAATAAGCGATTTTGGTGGTGCATGTTTAAATATGTTCGTTTGGAGGCACTGCGTTTCTTTAGAAGGTAAGAAAGTAGTATTTGTAGATAAAAATAATTATTTTTACTTTCTAATAATAATAATTTGATAATGCAGCAATTTCAATTAAAATTAGATTTTTTTGTTTTTATCGTCGTTTAAACACTTTATGTACATACGTATGTTTGCAATAGGATTCAGCTAGAAATTTACAGTGTTTATGTAGATTTATTCAAATTGCATCCAGAAAAATCAATGATCGTTAGCGCAATTTTTTTTGGCAATAATTTCAAATTATATGTGGCGCTCCCGTTCGACGTTATTAAAACATCGTCGATTTCAGATTTGCACGAAATGTATGATTCTGATGAACTGGGTCATTTCACTCGTTA
Source organism: Lethrus apterus (assembly GCA_018397195.1). Classification (NCBI taxonomy): domain Eukaryota; kingdom Metazoa; phylum Arthropoda; class Insecta; order Coleoptera; family Geotrupidae; genus Lethrus; species Lethrus apterus. The sequence continues at coordinate 13,003 of JAFFZR010027855.1, read as the reverse complement.
CAATTATTACAGGGAGTCGGGGCAACGATTCGAAACAAGCTGTTGATGACTGTTGATGCAATAATTGAGTACTAATTCATTTGAGCCGAGCAAATATTTCAGTGTATCCTTGTTTCTTTAATGTTTCGTGTTGCGGGTATTTCATGTCAAACATTGTTTGCTTTTTGTTTGCGTAATGGTTCATTTTCCAGAGTAGGTAATTTAATTCTTATTAAACAGATAAACTTCACGCGATGAGAACCTTCGCACAAACACTTTGCGCTGGAGGTCTTTTCCAGTCGCGAGATGCCGCACCCTAGTAATAAGAAATTACACAGTTTACGGAGGGTGACGTTGGAAAAGGGGTTGTATGACGGTTTATAATTTACTTATTCCTATAAGAAGTACAAGCAGATGTCTACTAGTGTAAATAAAGAAGCGAGACATGATGCTTATAAAGTCGAATTCACCGTCTTGCTTTAAGTTAAACGCTTCGCTTAAATGAAAGCTTCGCAAATTGATTTTGTGGCGGCATATTCAGAGTTTTAGAAATTCGACCATCACCATACGGACCTCTTCCCATGTAGGAATAGTTTAAAAGGGGATTTATTTTAATAATATGAAAAATTACAAATCTAAAAAAAATTATTTACCAGAATAAAATAGATAAAATAGAATAGAAAACACATGTTTTTTTAAATAAAAATGTCGTGTCTCCTCTTTTCAAGGAGAACGTTATAAGTCATTCGTTATTCCTATACTTTTCTCTTTTTATTATAATTAAGCTTTAATAATAATGTGAAAATAATAAAGTAAATCACAACAAGTTTACTGAATTTAATTAAAAAATGGATTCGATTTTCTCAAGAAATAATTGCGCGTCATATTAAACACGTGTTTGAAGATTCTTATGACCGTTTAATAAATACAAATATCGATCTCTGGCCCATGAATAATAGGCTATGTATAAAAAATAATAATTTTTCAAAATTGTATTCTACAAAATTTATTCAGTTTCCATAGTAGTATAAGAAAAAAAAACTAAATGAGAATTTTTAAAAAAATATTTATTATTTTGGAAGATTTTTTAAACCCTGTCAAAATATCTGTGTTATAACATTAAATGAAATGTAGGACGGAAGATCGAAAAACATGATATGATAATCTACCTAACTTTATAAAAGAAACTAGGACGAGTAACACACAAGTGTTTCCTTACGTTTAGAGAACATAAATTCAAGCAGGATGCATTTGAAAGAAGGATTAAACGTCCAGAAAAATGTATTTGCAACAAAGCTTTGTCGTTTCAAACTGTAAAATTATTTATTTTGCAAATAAAAATAACTGTAAACAATTACGAATAAAAACGCAGCAGCAACCTTTTTCGAAAATAATTTCTCAAAATTATGAAAATTCAACTCGTATTATGTTCGTGGTATAAAGTTATTCCGGGATGAAAATGACCGGGAAGTTTTCGTGGAATAATTAAATTAATTTCATGGAAGTAGTCTTCCGGTCTATGTAAATACGCAATTCCGGGAGAGTCCAGGTCTTTCCGGAAAGCTCCTATTAAAAAATATATTATTTTACGTTTTAATGTATTTGATATTTTAGTAATTAATTAATTATACATGGACGTAACGGTTTAAATTTTGATGAATATATTCCTATTTATGTAGTACATCCCTGGATGGGATACATAAAATTAAAAAAAAATATGGTAAAAATGTATCCTTTATATAATTGTTTGCTTCCTTTGACATGTTTAAATGTGTTACCAAATTGTTGAATAGAGTGTGTCCATAAAATAAATATATAAGTTATTCTAAACACCCTCTTTTAAAAGTTAAAAGTATCACTGAACAATTTTCATATTTTTTAAATAAAAAAAATACAAATACAACAAAATGTGTGCTATATTTATTTAACTGTTGCTGCACCCATTTATTTTGTATTCATAAAAATAAACTTCTCGCATTTTTTTGTGTATCAACAAAACTCACAGTGATAGGAAATGCTGTATGTCAACATATACAAGAAACTGCGGAATCAATTTTGTCAAAACAATTTTTTCATATAATCGATATTTAAAAACTTACAGTACGTACATATTCTTACGCAGGCTCTTGTCACCGTTAACTACTAATGTGTTTTTTTTATATTCGGGCTGAAACCGCGATAATTCGACGTTTCATCCACTGGCGCAAGTGACATCATTAGGACGAGTAGAAAGAAACATTATTCCAGATTTTCTTGACACGCATATATATTTATCTAAATTTGGAAGTACATATTCGATTAGGACTTTCATGTCGCATGAAAATATTTTTGTTTAACATTTTAAAACGAAGTATTTTTCCAATTATGGTAACTGCCGGGTAAAAAACACTTAACTCGTTGGGAATAAACATCATGTCATTCTTGACCGGGTCATGGTTGTTAATCTTCTGTTTAAGTGTACCGTCGTTTCTGGAGGGTGTGGGACCCTCCAGCACTGTGTTCCATCGGTCGTTTATTATCGACCCCACCAGGGGGCGCCGCAAAAGGGCGGCGTCAACGTAGTCATGCAGTGCTTTCCGCGCACTACAGTTGTCATTTTTAACTCGATCGTACGGTTCGTACGTTTTACACACGAATTTCTTTCGAATCCGCTGCTACCGGTCGGCGGCTAATTCAGTACGCGTTTGGGTCCTGAATTTCAGTGTCGCGTTTCCATCTGTAGCGCATTTATTTTGTTTTTTCCGGCCGGATTCAATCACACTTGATGAAGCGCACTTGTCTAGTTTTCGAAAGTTGTTTCGACGTGCCGATATGTGAGTTGTCGTATCCCGAATTCGTCGAAATTGTTCGGTGACACCGCGAATCCGATGAGAAAATAAATTCGTCCTTCGTTGTTTATGGATGCATGCGTGTTTGTTTAAACGATGCGAAAACAATTTAATTAAATATAATACGCTCCTGTGATCGCATTATTAATATTAAAAGGTTTATTTCGATTTACATACATAAATGGTTTACATTCAAATTGATGAATTATATTTCACATTATTTTTATTATATTTTGCTGTACAAGTGCACTGATGAAATATGGAACAAAGTCCAGAAAGTCAACAAGAAAATTGTGACGTCTTTGTGTTAGCAGGATGTCAAATGTGCTTTTTGTACAACGCCATCGACATTTTTTAAATAATAAAATTGTTAACTAGGTTTTGTACAGCTACCAATTTTTTTAACCAAATAAAATTTTATTTGTTGTCAAACAAATTTAAGAAACGAGTGGCTATCTCTCTCTGTTAGGAAAAAGATCATTCAAATATTTTTGTTGTAATCGGAGTGATCATGGTCGTTTCCATTAATTATTTCATCCACAAACAACTTGGTAGCGTAGAGAGACCGAAAAATAAATGAAATTTGCTAACAATTGCTATCAAAACTATCAACACTGCTAAAAAGGAAATTGCACCGATCAATTCACCTGTAGACAACTGAAGATACTCATCAGCTGAAACGTTGTGAACTTCTAGGAATAAGAGACGATTGAAGTCCACGATCAGAGTTTATTTCAATATTAAGGACTAATTTCTTTTAAATACAAAAATCTTTTAGAAAAAAAAAAATTATTTATTCGGTCACGTTTACAATTAAAGAAACTTGAATAAAATATATTTTGATGCCACTCTTTCCACTTCCAATACTGGCTAGCCAGCTCTTTCGTACATTTCCACCCTCTCCTTCTTCCATTTCGACAGATTCTCTTTTCTCAGCCCCCTCTTCACCATTTCCATCAACACCATCTTTGTCCAATTTTCTCTTATCCTCTCGATTACTTCCATTTCATACTTTCCTCCACCAACCTTACTTACTCCGCGAGTGAGTTTAAAGTATCAACATTGGTTGGACACATTGGCATTGGTTCGTTTTTGATTTTCGCATTACTTTGCTCATTAAAATGAGTTTATCTTTACCTATATTATCTTGATTGTCCGCTGTCTAGTTGCTACCTTCTTGTTCTGTGCCTTCACTTTGTTGCGTTAACAGTTCCGAGAAATTTTCTCTCCATCTGTTCATTTGTTTGGTCAAGGAATTTATTTATCGTGTTTAGTTTTATTTCATGATGACATTTCCTTTTATTCAAATCCTTGCTGCCTCTATTGTTTTTACTCCCTTATTATTCTTCTTATGTATGTCGGATCAAATGTCGCTCAATTTTCTTCGTGTGTTATATTTTTATAGCCTTGATTGACATTTTAAGGGCAATCTGGGTGTCCCATATCCCAAGTTTTTGATTTGATGATTATTAATATCGACGATATCAAAACACTGCAACTCAAAATTTAAAATGTTTATAAAAGTGTAACATAAAAGCATATTTGGAAAAGAAATCAATTTTTTTTAAAATGCTTTTGTTAAGTTTAATTTTTTACAATTTTTTGTATTGTGCAGATTTTTGCCTGTTTCAGCAAGCTTTTTGTGGTCATTTCCATATAAAGCTTTCAAGTTGATTGTTTTTCTTCAACGAACATTTCTAGCGAAACACATTTAGTAGTAACGTCGCAACAAAAACAAATGACGTCATCTGGTTAATTGTGTGCTTCCTAAAGTATCTAATTACATGTCGGCAGTGAGTGACTCTTCAAGTTTCACAGTGTTATATTTTCTTTGTAAATTGCAAATAACTGGTAAATCATGGATGCTTTCAAAAATGGAATTTTTATGCGTTTTTCAATAGGACGTTATGGAATTCTATTGTTTTAATGTTTTCGACTAATTACCAAGTTAGAATAATTCTTATAAACAATACAAAAAAATAGAACGAACCCAATGTTAAATATACAATATATTTTATTTATTTATTGTTTTAGTAAATTCATTTTTTATTATATTTAAATTACAAATTACAATTAATTTGATCAAAAATTATACATAAATGTAAATTGCTCTCTGTTGAAAAATCTTACACGATTTTTGTATTTATTTTTAAATTAGGTACCTTGACTTACAATTTCGTCGTCCGTGGGTCTTCGTTTGTAAATCCGTGGTCCGTAAATAAAATTTATATTTGGTTCTACGGTTTCTTGAAATGTCACGTATAAATAGATCATTGTCAACGGTGTTGATAGTAATACGTGCGTGAAGAAAGAAAAATCCTTTACAGTTCGTGACGATTGTGTTCGTTTTCCTTTGTGGTCCGCCTCATTGCATTTAAATTTCCTTTTACAAAGGAAGTTACATAGAACATATGTTTATGGCGAACATACTCCTTGGTCTGTGAATTGAAATGTTATGTTCTACATATTGAGTAATGTTTATTTTAACGTAAACCATGTTTTGACTAAAGAAATTTTCTCAAGATTAAAGAAATTTTAGATATTCAATCACTTTTATTCTATAGGAAACTGTAGCAGGACTCCCTAACCAATAAAAATTTCCAGCTTTTAGAACCAAAATAATCATCAGAAAGGAGTCACATCTTTCAAAAACTTTCTTTTTTTTTTTTAATGACTATACATTTTTTTGTAATTAATTAAAAATTTTCCTTCTTTTTATGCTTTTTCTAAATCGCAATAATTTTGTCTTAGGGTTTCACTGACATCTTGAAGAGTGTACTAAATAGAAGTTGATCGAGTTAGAGAAAATGTTGATGGAATTTCATGCTGACTTGTATTCTGAACAGAGAACTATGTTTCACTTCCGATTAAAAAAATAAATAAATATTGAATTTGATTTTATTTTTTGGTCGTTTTATTCTGAAAGATGTGGAAATATCAAAAAGATTTTCTCATTGTATCGCTCTACAAAATGGTATAAATAATACCATTCTTTAACTAGCAGGGTTGTACTAGCACATTTCGCCCGAACAACGCCGTATTTATCAAACCTGTGCGAACAATTAATAATGTTTTAACAATGTTTTTTTCGTCTACACGCGGAACGTGATTAATACGTTCTAATTTAGCTAATTAGTTTACACAAGCTCTGATATACATTTCTATGGTTATTTTGTTATGTAAAACACTTGCTTCACTCAACGGTACTGAAAATTTGTTTGTAAATAATTACGTTGATGGAGCTGTTGTTTGAGTAGTTTTGTAATCTTGATTGTATTAAAAATTAAAACCTCATCAATGGCAAAACTGTAGTGAAGATATATCAGTGTATTCGAAATACAAACAGAAAGTAGGTGATAAACATGTTTCTCATTTTTCTCCACGTTCGCGAAAGAACTATTTCAATTCGATAAGTTATAAGAAACCACTGACGAATATTTTTCTATAAAGACATTGATAAACATAGAAAACAAATTAAATTAATATAATGTGTTCAAGATGCAGCAGATGTTGCAGAAACGACGATGAAGAGGATAAAATTCCCGATTCCGAAACTTGTTCAGGTGACATAATTTATTTATAGTTAGTCACATCATTAAAGATTGAAAAATATTTAAAAATAAAGTCATTTATATTTTTTGTGTTCATGCAATGCATATTCGAAATTATTTTGTATGTTGTATAAATAATGAAATTGAAACAAAATATGCAAGTGTTACATTTATACTTTTGATATTGGAATCAATTTATTGGTGAATTTACATTTTATTGAAAGATGCAAATGCAACAAAAACAAATACGCGCTAGTCGTTGAACATCGATCTGGACGTACAAAATGAAAATAAAGAGTTTTCTATTTCTGAGGATGATCTCAGAATAAGATATATATAGTAAGTACCGAAGAAAAATATTGCTAAGGGTAACTTACGGATGCGATTGTTTGGATTATGTCTTTATATAAAGATAATGAAGGGTTTAGTTTGAATTACTGGACGTAAAATTTAAAAAATCGTCAGTAACCCACTTTAAGTTTTATATTTTCAAACTGTGTGTAATTTTATGATGCTATAAGAGTGCATATTTTAAACCGATGTTTAATAAAACATTTTCTTACAGAAGAAGAATGGAATCCCGATGGAAAGTCCGGAAGGGGAATACCGGGAAGCGAGTCCGGTAAGATTTTAATTCTTAGTAATTCGCATTAACAACTTTTCCAATTTGCCCGCTCCCTCTGTCTCTTTCCAAACAAGAGTGGCACTTTTAAGAATGCATTGTGCGACTCATAACAAGTTCGCAAAGTCTCTTTCCGAGTCGTTCCATTTTTTGTCCTTCTCTTCCGTCGGACTTCTTAATTATGTCTGAAGCCTCGAAACTAATTTAATTTCGTTTCTAATGGAAACGATTGTCTTTCCTCTTGAATTCGAAATTGGTCGCTTTCCGTTTTAAATTGCAAAGCGTCGCGCCGTCGTGTTCGAATGGTGATATTTTCAAATGTTGTTTGCTATAACATTGCCAATGAATAATTATTTTAAAATTCACCAAAGTGGCAACGATATATTTTTTTTTTTTTTTTGATGGAACAATCAAATCCATTATAATCATTGTTAGTTTTATTAAAATCGCTCTAGCCACGATGAAAAAATGATGTCGAACGTATGTACGAGTTATAAAAAAATTAATTATAAACATATTTTCTAATAGAATTGTTACACGTGTTGTTTGAAAATTGGGCAAGACAAGAACAATTTTTGTTTTTTTTTTAACTTGGATTTTATTTTATTGAAACTTTTAATATATTTAATTGTTTCAAAACCATTATTCAATACTCTCGAAAAATTTACCGAAGTTACATTTTTGTTGCGGTCTTTATTGTCTTTCGAATTATTTTTTATGGTGTTAATTTACGGTCTAACTGAACGATACTTACTAAATAAAGCGGATTTATTCAAACCACATCGTACGCTTGGGGTTTCGCTTTATAATCCACTTCCCCGGAAACCGATATCTATGCATTGTGCAGTGTCTCTCAACTATCAATACTAATAATGCATTGATTTTATAGCGTAAGAAATTATTTGTTGAGGACAAATTTTGAATGTTTGCTTTATAATAAAACGAGCGAATGACAGAAATTGTCACCACTGGAAATCGTTCGTGAAACCTATTATTAAAATGAGCATAAATCCGTAATACTTTATTAAAAGGCGGTTGATTTGACAATACATGTATTAAATAAAACCAAAAACTTTAAGATTGTGTTCTGATTAGTGGATATTGCCGCTCCCAAAGTAGTCCTGGTTATACACGTTTGTTAATAAAGTTGCCTAACATCGTGAAAGGAAAATGAACAAGTTGGGGAAAAAAATAAAACGGATTTGTATCAAAAGCTGTTTAAAAAAGAATCTCAATGTTTACGACCACAGGTCGATGACAGTCGTTTATCACACTCTTTTATTTGAAATTTCGATTTCTTAATATTTTCATTAAAATTTATATTTAAAATATTCATTGATGTTCATTAAATCTTAGGGGTATATCCCATTTACATCTTTATGGATCCGTCCTTGCCCACATCAGTTTCAAAACCACATAAACTTAGTTACTCATTGCTTTCGGCGCAACACCACTAATTATGAAGAAGTACGTTTTGCAGTTAAACGACTGCGTTGGATAACTTCATGTATGAACTTTTATTTCTACATATTCCCGTACATCCAGTTATGAAATACTTTGGAAACGATGTTTCTGCAGAGATCAAAACAAAATTTAATCTAATTAAGCATTCGCGGATATTAGTACCTACGGTGGTTCGTGGAGTTGCATTCTCGTGTTCATTACATGTAGCTTCACGATCTGCAAAATTACCATGTACGTACAACACTTAAAAAGATTATATGCATGATATTTTCACCGAAAACTGTGTGTTCCGCCTGTTTTCGCAGATCATCATTAGATCAATAATTAGATCATCATAAGTGTTTCGATAAACTCAACCCGAAATTAACATTAAAGAATACGACTTTGTGTACTAGTTTAGAATGATGAATTCGCAATATTTACATAATCAAACAATATTAACATAGTAATTCAGAACTCTACGCTGGTTTCTAGATGATGTCGCCTTTATGCAAATTAGTTTTAAACTATTTAAATTTGCCGAGCAAATTTAAATTCAACTCGTTTAGTATGCCGGTGATTTTTTAATCATTCGCACTGGAAGTTTAAGACGAATTTGTTTTGTCAATGGAGCAAAAACATCTACAGTTACGCTTAAGTTAATTTATGGAATGTGCTTCGGTGAAAGATTTCTCGTTGTAAAATTTTTCCGTTGCGAGTAAATTATATTGAGCGTTACGTTGCACAGTGGAAGGGTATTGTTCATTCATAATTTCTAAAGCCGAGCGTTGTTTTTAAATCATACGCGTCAGAATAAATTATGAAGGTTTCGTAATACAGCAGGTCGGATTACATTTTTAGACATAAATTCATGAATAAATACACTTTGGCGATTTGGGAATATTTATGTGTTTTTATATGTTAGTGGAGTGAGATTAAAAATGTAAGTAAATAATTTTACTTTTATAAAAGAAAACTCTTTTTCGACAACTCATAATTTAAAAAGTAACAGGTCTCATTATGCAATTAACGGTACAGAAAATTTTGTCAAAATTTCATTATTCAAATCAACAAACTGATAATAATAATTGTAATAATTTTAGATAAATTACGCTTCTTTGACTTTTGGTAAACAATTTGTGTAATGCATTATTACGATGGCGTTGCTATAATATTGTTTTAAAATTTAAAAATGTAATTTAGTATAATAACATTTATGACAACATGATATAAATATTGTGATGCTATATTGATAAAAATTTTCCCATATAAATATTTATGAATAAAATTTTAGAAACTTCGTCCTGGGACTTTTACGAACCTTCATATTTTATATCTAACCCTACATACATGGCAAATGGTGATTCGTTCGCATAAAACATCTTTGGATTAAATTTAAAATTCAAATTCGAACGTTATCGACGTTTATAAGGTGAATTGTGTCAAAAACTTAGATTTGTGTGATAATTCATCTGAACTATAAATATTTTGAATGAATGAACATTTGAGCATAAGCTGTTCTATTTAAATTACACAATCAATTGCCTTCTTGCAAAGTCTTTTTGTTCTCATTTTGTGAATTTATAAATTGTTAAAATTTTACAGTTTTTGTTTACACACATGTCCACAATTTGATGAACATTTTCCAGAATTCCAGATAAATGAAAAATACTGCGACGAAAAAACTTGCATTTCTTGAAGTACGCTCACAATAAATGCAGCGGCAACTTTTGTCTGGTCATCTTAAACTGACTTTCTAATGGATAATCTTAAATTTATCATTTTTAGACATATCCAGTTGTTTATTCAAATTTCTATCCGACATCAATTAAAGTGTCAGTTGCAGCTAGTCCAGGTCGAAAGTTGCTCGTCGTCTTATTAACTACGAACTTAATTGGCAAAGTTAGGGTGTTGGGATGAGCAAAAAAATAGGTCGGAATTTCTTGTAATATGGTAATTATAAGTTACAAACTGTCGTGTTTATGACGTGTAAGAGATTTATGGAATTGACAAATAATAGTACTGAGAACGTGTACGACATAATTTTATGATAAAGTGACAAATTAAAATAAAATTTGGCATTAATTGTAGCCATTTACAAGTTAGTATTGAACTAATAACTAATTTTAAAAGTATCTACACATTGTCATGCGGATGCCAAACATTTAGAAATATCTATAAATTATCATACCTGTTACATAATTTTTGTGTTTATATACATATTCTCATAAATTAATGCTTTAAATTTAAAAGGACGCTCAAGATGCGTCAAGTTGAACGCTATCCGTTATGTAATCGCTTCTATAAATATTGAAAATTTACGACTCTAATCACATATTGCTATCGAGCTCTATTGAAAAATATTTGATGTTTATTACATCATATTTCAAGTCGAGCTATCGCGATCGATTCTGCATGCGACGATAACTTCCTCGGATCGGTGAGTTTTGTTCCTTTCATAGATATTTTCTAAGGATATTAAAATTAATTTTACTAGATATAGACAATATGTTTCGTATTAAAGGACAAACATATTTTTTGTTTTGAAAACTGATTATTTTTGGTGCATTTTTAATGTTGATTTATTGAATATGATATGGATTTATGAAGGGTTTATGATGATGAAATTTGTTTTAAAGCAACAAGGTCTGTATAAAGATTTCTCAATTTATAAAGCTCAAGACATATAAAAAATAGATAATTTTTAGTAATAAAAAGCTCAACTATTTATACAGCTGGTTTCAATAGTTTTTAACGTAGAATTCAAAATGTAATAAAATACAGGCCGTTCTACTAAATAAAGAAATTGAACGTAATTTTCGGTGTAACTGGAAATTCCAGAAATTCGAAAATAATTTAATTTAATAAATTTTCCGAGTCCCTAAATTCTTTATACTCGACTTATCTGAATCGATCTGTATATTCATATTACAAAAAATTTAATTTATATATATATATCATTGTACCCATAACTGAAAAAATTTTATTTTAATTTTAGTTCAGTGATATTGTGACGAGATTATTTTTGACATATAACCAACACTCTTTGTGCTTTGAATGAACTAATTAATGACATAATAATGAGGTTCCTTATTCACTTGTTCAATGAAGTTCTTTGGCATTGTTTGAATATATAGCACACTGAGTGAAATTTCGAATGATTTACGGTGCTAATCATGGCGGAGAACAGAAGAATAACGGCGCTTTCACGTTTTAAATGAACCATAAATTCCGTTGTAATTTATATCTTTTTTTTTGAAATTTATGGGTTCATAATTTAATCATGAAAGGCTGTGTATATAATTAATATTTTGAGTTCATGATGGAATAAAAGCAGTAATGTTTAAAAAATAAAACTACTGAAAGATATTTTTTCAAATATGTCTTTCAACATCAGATTTTTAAACGATGGAGTAATTTAATAAAATCTCTTTTTTTGCATTCTGTATGACATCATATTAATGTCATTATTGCCGCTTTATTCTCATTTACTTATCCACTCCTTTCTGTATAATCGCAAGGTGCAGATAACTTTTTAAAGTTAACGCGCCCATTCATGATCGGATGTTAAATAATGGAAACCAAATATCCGCCAGCAAAGATAATCAGCACATATTTCACACATTGTGGGAACATTGACAGTAGCCGCCCAATAAATTTTACTTATAATGGATGCTCTTTATCAAGGTTTAACAGACGAATACGAATACGAAACTTACAGGTTTTGTATAAATGTGTACGCACAGAAATGAAAGGTATTAATTCTGCTGAGGATGCTCGATGCAAAAGCTTTCAAACGCATTCTTAAAACTGTTGCAAGTCAACCCAACTGTAAAATGTTGGACATTGTTGTCCATGAACAAGATTCAATTTGCCATAAATTTTTGTAGTATTAAAAACAATAAACGATAATTTTTCTTCTCCTTAAAAAAACAAAAAAAAAATCCTAAACATTATAAGTATTACATTTATTTATTTATTTATTTATTAAAAAAAATAAAATATCTGTTATAATTATGTTGTACATGTGTCATTAATAATGTAATAGCTGAATTTAAAAATACAATTTGTATTTTATAAAAGTCAAAAGTCATTAATAATTCTTTGACAATACACAGTCAGTAGAAAATATAAACAATAAACACATTTGGACAAGGTGGCGGAAGGCTTCTACAATTTTAATGGTTTAGCCTGTAAAACTGTTTTTTTTAACCACACCGAAGTTTAAGACTCTTGGAGAAAGCTATATAGGTGTCCCAGATAGTGTGCTCACTATTGGGATCTCGTAAACTGTAAGAGATAGAGAGTTGGTTAAATGAGACAAAATGTGCGCTACATCATGGCCTACTTACTAAAAAAAAAGAAACATTCAAAATAATGGTCGGTATGGACGCTACATGCAAAAAAAGAAAAAATGGCATTTTAAATTTTCGCTTGTAGCTCAGTTCGATGAAAAGATACCGGAACAGTATTTTAACATTATTAAGGTACTTTTTTACGTAGATTCCGAATATGTTACTCTAATCGAAATAGCTTTTTTAATTTTTGAGATTTCATAGCTAACTTTCTTATTTTAAATA
>JAFFZR010027854.1:0-17702 GCA_018397195.1 Lethrus apterus | reverse complement strand
GTATAAAGTAGTAATAAATAAATTTTACTAAATAATAAGTAATAGACAGGAGCAAATAAGAATACAGATGCTTCTTAAGCATACAAATAATTTAAAATTTATTTATTAGTACTTTATACAGTCCCTTGCAACAGCAACTGTCATACTGAAAACCTAATTTTTACTTTTAATTGTTAGTTATGCAAGAATCGACAAAATTGTATGATTATCAACCAAATTCAGAGAGTTTACTTCTGTTGAGCTGCTAAAACCAAAAAAAAAGAGTATGTAATTTAATTAAAAAAAAATTGACAAATATGTGGTTTTTAATTTTTTTTTAATAAGTTTACAAAAATTTGCACATAGCCTCAGAATTTAATTTTAAGCAACTTTTTCAAATAACTTTTTGGGACATCATGTCATCTAACCTCACTTTTTGCAGATTAGTAGCATATTTTTGAAATTACCCGCCATAATAGTGGTCACGTGACACGAATGAAAACGAATTTTTGGGTTTGTGGACATGCACAACCTATCCCCCAAAACGAATTTTACCATATTTCAATAATAAAAAAATTTCCCATATGTTGCAACAATGTATAAAAAATAACAATCAGGTATCTTCAATTTAAATTTAAAATGTCAGTTACTAGCATAGTTTGTAAAGAATGTTCATTAATCGATTTAATTTTAACTTGCTGTATCTTTCTAGTTACTGTGTTTTGGTCAAAAGTTTACTAAGAAAACATATTTATTTTGGTCTTGTCTTACTACCCTTTTAGTCTCCTTCGTACGTTATGACTCACCCTGTATATGAAAGCAACTCTTAGGGTGTAAAAGAGAGGGAAAGTTGACGGAATATTACCGGTTAAAAGAGTGTTATCTTCGAAACAATAATAGTTTGTTTCGAAAGTAACACTCATATGAGAGCAGAACAGAAACAGAAACAAAAGAGGTCAAAGATAGCAATAGAAAAAAAGAGATAAGAAATTAGTAACACGTATCACGACCAAGGTCATTTGTGTTTATTGTTGGCGTAAAAATTTAAAAATATGGTACAATTAGAGAAAAAAGATAGTCGAATACGTACGATATGAATCACCCTGTATTTGTTTTATAAATAATATCTTTAAATAATATCTTTGCTTCCCCTAATCATTTTTAATGGAATAGAAAATATATTATTTTACTGTCTATTTATCTGTTTATCTGTACGTATACACCATATTTTTTTAATCTTTAAATTTCCATATTAAGTTTAATAACTCACAAAAAATGTAGACAATATCAGAATAGATTCTTTAGAAGATAGAAGATAGATAGAAGATAAGGGCAGAAAATTGAAATTTTGTACAAATCCTCAAATTCTTAACAAACTAATAACGAAAAATCAGAAAGGTTCATCCAATCATACATAATCATTTTCTTCAATGTTCGTTGCACATATTGGCTTATACATAGATACTATAACGTCCGTAACGTTTTTTAGTTACCCTTCTAAAAAGATGTGCAGGTAGCTCAGAATCTTATTTTTTATGCAAAATTTTTTTAACAATTTAAAAAAGGGTAGTATAAATTAAGTTCGACGTTGTTTATCGCTTTGAAGGTCTAAAACTTCGTTTAATAATTTGAAGAAATTTCCATTAGCAAAATGGAACATATCATCACAAACATCACAAGTTTTTAAGGACGATTTAATTGGTCGTTTGGGAGGGTTGTAAGCAAAAATTGTCATTTTGTCCGAACAAATTCATTACAGTTTAAACATGCAAAACAATGTAGATTGTATTGTAATAATAAATAAATAGGTAAATAAAAATCGTCGACATTGTCACACAAAAAATATTTTAAAAAATGCATACATTTTTTAATTGTCTACTATGTATGTACAGACAAAGAATATAAATAATCGATTATTAAAACAAACGTGAAATATACGTCATGGTGCCTAAAATAAACGTTAAACGAAAGCTTCATAAAAAAGCACATTTGAAAACAATGCAACTGGTAGCAAAAAAAAATAAATAAATTTTATGCAAACGAGCGCAGACGTTAAAGGTAATTTGTGAGGAGAAAAACTGGTGTCAGTGCTGTAGGAAAAAAATAGGGGTGGGAAGACAAAAGAAATGATAAAAAAATTTGTGGATCAGGCCTTTTTTGCTCCATTTTGAAAATTACCGGTGATATACCGAGATATGGTACAATGACACTCATACCTAACCGAAAATTGCGTGATACTTGTTATATTAGAAACCTGTTTGGGGTTTGTTTGTTCCTTGCACCTGTTTTATAGTTTGCTGTAACAAATGTTTCAAGATTAAGAATGATATAGAAATGAAGGTCAATTTTTTTATGTATTTTAGACAATGAAAGTTGCTAATTTTGGTCAGTTGAATTTGTATTTTCCTCCCATATAATTATATTTCATTTAACATTCCCTATATAAATTTTCTTCATCGTTTTTAATAACACAATCATGTTATATGAATAAATAATTTTTATTTCAATTGGTTTGTTGATTCCTTGGTGGTTTCATCATCAAAAATTAATCGAATCCTATAATTCACACACAACGGATTTTATTGCAAAAAACTACACGTTATTATATCAAATCAATTCATCATTAGAAAACGGCATTAGAAAATCTGAATATTGAAACTTGTTCTCTTCATTCTTATCTTACTCTTTATTTTCATTCCTCCATTTTCTTATAACACGCTTTCCTCGATAAATTTTCCATACTGGTTCTCCTTTGCATATATTGCATATTTTTTTAAAATTGGATTTCTCTTCCATTTATATCCTAAAAATGCTTTTAGTTTTTAATCAATTATTTTTATTTCACATTTTCCATGCGATAACAGAACGTCATTTTTATAGCCAATGAGTGTGCCCTAATCCTAAGGATAATCTTGATGCAGCCATTTTTATCTTTTATTTTTGGCTTGGGTTGTTGCCTTTTCTTTTTTGAACTTATTGATAATTTGTATTAATTTCTCCCAATTAATTTCTTCTACTCCTCTTGTACCTTACATTCTATGATTCGTTTCCTTCGTTCTTAAATTTTACTTTTTTTGTATAAATAAATATAATATATATATATATATATATATATAATATAATATATATAATTTATAAATATAAATTTCTTCTTTGTGTGTAGTGATCGGTACTCTTAAGCACAACAACAACATTTGTATTTATGTGACGTTTCAAATTTAAAATACTTGATCTGAATAAATGTTTTCTATAAACATTTTCAATAAATATATAGAATTATTTTCTATAAATCATTTGTGCTTGGAAAATCTCTTCTGGTATTCGATTGCTTAAAAATACACAACATATATGTTTTGAATAATAGCTTACATACTGTTTGACAACAAAAAATATTTGACACATGAGCTCCACTTGCATTAGTCGCTCACATCCGCAGACTAACATTGCTTTCTGAGTTATTACCCGTCGTCAGTACAGCTATTGTGAGCGAGTAATGATTGTCGGGCTAGCGACGTATGCCAGGGCACGGCAGTTGTAATTAACAATTAATGCACGGCGCCACCTATCAGTTAATGCCGTAATGTCGGTGAATGAAATAAACTATTTTGAAATGCACGCTGAGAGAAACTATTTCTTTGTCACAATGATGAGCAAACGTTTACTTTTAGATAGTTCTGTGATATTTTATTGAATAAAACATATTTTATATGTTAGAAAATTGTGAGTATTTTGTCATTTTTTAACTTATCGAATTTTATCTGCTTGTGGGAACATCGTATGATGAATTAGTTCGAAAATACAGGAGAAAAATAAAAAATATATATTTTGTAAATTCAAAAACATTGGTTTTATTTAACCTGGTTGACTAAACATATTTTTATAATTTTAATTAATAAAAAAACATAATTTAATTTAGTAAAATTGTACAAATCTAAACAACTGACCATAATTAATGAGATAAATAGTTATTTATATTCATGAAATACGAGATGTTTTATACGATAATAGAATGTACGTTATGTAAACATCTCGGATCCCATTAAGAATTAATTAATAAAACAATGAATATTACATTGATCTTTAACATCGACTATTAATGTCAGGTAGAGTTTATGATTGATATATTCATAAATCAATCAGACGCGTTTTCGATGCAACTTTCTCACAGAAACATCGATTTTTGTTTTAATAGTGCTTGTTTGATACAGTCGCTGCTGGGGGTACTAGTAGCTTGGACGTAGGGTGGACGTGACAATAAAACTCACAAAAAGGGGCCACGCGACCTATTTTTTTGGGGGAGACTATTGACCTAATGTAATTTAGCATAATGCAGTGTCCACTATCGGAAAAACAGCTGTGTGATTCTGTGATTCAGGGATGTACAAAATAGTCATTGCCTTCAAAAAATAATATATGTAAAAAGACTGTATTTGTGAATACAACAAAGCTCTTAATGAATTGAAAGGAAAAGCGGTTATGAACGTACAAGTTTCTTACTACTGAAATTCAGGAGTTAAGAAGAATTGAGAAGAAAGGAAATGCAAAGGTAAAATGTGTGAGGTATTTAATCGGAAATCAAGAACATTCATATTTATATATTTGGGGACGTATTATATATTTGAAAGGAAGGGGATATAAGAAAGGAGAGCGCAAGCTCATTACTTTATTAGAAAAAATTATGTAAATTTTGTATACATTTAAAAGGAACGTAAAAGGCTAGAAAGTATTTAAATTAAGACTGAAAAAATCCCATTGCAGGCGATAGAAAATGAAAAATAATAAATATTTCTTATCGATTGTTATATTTATTTAATTTTATATTTAATTTTCTTTTTCTTCA
This sequence comes from Lethrus apterus, assembly GCA_018397195.1. NCBI lineage: Eukaryota > Metazoa > Arthropoda > Insecta > Coleoptera > Geotrupidae > Lethrus > Lethrus apterus. The sequence continues at coordinate 12,883 of JAFFZR010027854.1, read as the reverse complement.
GTTTTAAAAAAATGAAGAAATGCTTTGTAACAAAAAAGTAAAACACGAAAATATAAAACATAAACAATTTTGGGAAAAATTCATCAGAAATACATTTTAAACAATACAAAACTGTAAATATTTATATACAGCGTCTTCCTTAAATGAGTACAGATATTTTAACAGGTGATAGCTGACAATAGCCCAACCCTAAATATGCAAAAATGACGGTCCTATGTTGAAGGGTGTGCCAGAAAAAATATTTTAAGTTTTGATTAAAAAATGACAGTAACGCCGAATTATTATCAATAATGGTTGTTTTGCAACATTTCATGTTATTCCCGCCAAAGGAAGTTGATTTTCAACACATATTGAAATGGACACAGGTCCGTACTTAGACCCGAATACCCACATAAGAAAAATTTTTCAAAAATTTAAAATGAAGATAGGACCGTCGTTTTTGCGGATTTGGGTTTGGGTTAAGGTCAGCTATTACCTGTTAAAATATCTGTACTTATTTAAGGAAGACCCTGTATAACTTACGTGAATTTTGAAATGCCTCCCTTCTGAGTTTTTCACATAATAATCCTTTAAGATATTGATGGAGTGTACTTTTTAGATTCTGAATTTCTTTAGAAAAAAAAATCTTTCAATTAAAAACAAGCAAATTTGTGATTGTGATCAAAACTTCAGTGATTTTCTTTTCACTTGGGCAACGTATAAACTTTTGACATTTGACATTTCACAACAAAACTCTTTAATGGTTTGAAGAAATAGACAATTTTCTGATGTTGCGATGTGTAGATGTAGAGAAACGTTGAAGGCCATATCAGAACGTAGTTTTAGAAAAGTAATATACAGTGAGATCGAAAAAAAGATTAGTCAAAGTAAGCCATGAACAAAGATCGGCATGTCTTTACTTAAACCACTATTTATTTCTTAATGTCAAATTGACGTTTGTCAAGAATGTTGTTCAAACAAATCAAAGCTTTTCTTTTAGAATTTTATTTTTGAAATGGAAATGAAACAGGAAACGGTGAATGGCAATATTCTTACGTTGTCTGTTATGAAGAATTTCAGGAGCAATTTTCTAATGAACATTTTTGACAAACGTCAATTTGACATTAAGAAATAAATAGTGGTTTAAGTAAAGACATGCCGATTTTTGTTCAAGGCTTACTTTGACTAATTTTTTTTCGATCTCACTGTTAAGTAAATAAAATCGTCTCATTCACTGACAGATTACAACAAGTTTTCTTTTGTTAATTTGTTTTGTTCCATATTAAACAAACAATTGTTTAATAATTTAAATTATACTTAACTTTTACTCTTGAGCAATCAACCAATAATAATAAATGTAATAAAATACATTTTTTGGTCAATAATTTCAATCATATTCAATCAAGACTTTGACACTATATTAATAATTCAGTAATAATTGTGTTAGTATAAGTAAAACAATACATTTTACAAGATTTTAATAACATACAGTTGTTGTTCCCAACGGTTATAAATAATGTAATATGATTGTACACCCTTGTACTAGACTAATCGCGATAAATTCATACGGCGAAAAAATACAATTGTCATATGCAATTGTTGCGAACCAATCAATTACTGGTTGTTAATAATTTAATATCGATTGATTAAAGCCGACTGTTTGCTTGACTGACTGTCTGTTATTGTATTTTGATATTTGACTACCCCTACGCAATATGTTAGCTTCGAATAGATAGCAAACCTCGGACAAAAATTGATTTGACCCGAACCAACTAATGAATGTTTATGTTTATGGTTTTTCTAACGTACAAACAGAAAAGTCTTTTTCTTATTAAATATACTGGCTTGATGTCCTTAAATGTTGCTAATTAATTAGTTAATTAGTAAAACGAATTTCGTAGAATGGAAGGTTATTTTGAAATATTCATTTCATTTCATGTATGATAATGTACGTTATACGCCGCGCCGGTGTTACAAAATTTTTAAAAAACGGTAACCTGATAAGATAAAGCAAATAGCACGCCTGTCCGAAGCAGGCCTGGCCGATAACATTTAAAAAGCAAACATTGATAAGGCAAGGGGTCACCTATGCATGGTTGCTTAACCCACATATTATTGAACGTGTGTAAATTCCCTAGAAAGTACGTTCCAACACGAACACGAACACTTTAATTTATAAGCGTTTCCGTTAATATAAAAAAGCCACCCCATGGTGGTTAGGGTCTGCGAACATTTGGAGGGTGGTTAGGTTAATTTGGTAATTTTTAAGTCAGTGCGAAAAAATCACAACAGGTGTCAGATTGGGAGACGCTGTAATTGAGTTTCAGGCAGGAAGTTTGCTTATTTAGTTAAAATTATTTTGCCTTAATTTAATTGACTTTTCATGAATTTTTTAAATAGATAAAAAAATTTTCTTTTCACTAATTGTACCTTATTTTTCTCTAATTGTACCATATTTTAAAACTTTCACGATAACAAATACTCATACTTCGTATTACTAAAAACACAATAAACACAAAATAAACGCGACACATGTTACTTATTTCTTTTCTCTTTTTTGGTATCAATTTTGTCCTCTTTTGTTTCTGTGCGTTTACCCTCTTCTGCTCTCCGAGTGTTATTTTCTAAACATTTATTATTTCGAAGGTAACACTCTTTTAACCAGTAATATTCAGTCAACTTTCTTCTATTTCACGCCCTACGATTTGGTTTCATATACAGCGTGATTTTTTGAAAACGATCTGCCTGAGATATTTCAGAAACCAGAAGAAAAATTTCCGAAAACAGGTCCACTTATATGTCAAGGGGGAAACGGTTTGACCTATGATTCACACTTTTGACGTTTACCCCTGCGCCCCCCCGAATACCTCCCCAAAAATTTTAAATGGAATGACCCATCGCGTGGTATCTCAAATGAAAGAGCAATCGATGGGCTTTACAGATGAGTTTGAATTTTTGAATTCTGATCATTACTTTTCGAGTTATTGAGCTCTGCATATTCAAACTTTTTAATTTTTTTACCGGGTCTGTACTAACAAAAAGCGAAATGCTCCAAACCGAGTAGATACCCCTCGCTATTTCAAAATTTTGGGGCAAAACATGTGTCCTTGCAAAGAAACGTCACCTGTTTCAGTATTTTTTAAGCAATTAATCTCCATAAAAAAATGAAGAAAGTTTGAATATTCAAAGCTCACTAACTCGGGAAGTAATGATCAGAATTCAAAAATTCAAACACATCTGTAAAGCCCATCGATAGCTCTTTCATTTGAGATACCACGCGATGGTTCATTCAATTTAAAAATTTTGTGGAGGTATTCGTGGGGGCGCAGGGGCAAACGTCAAAAGTGTGAATCATAAGTCATACCGTTTCCCCCTTGACATATAAGTGGACCTGTTTTCGGAAATGTTTCTTTTGGTTTCTGAAATATCTCAGGCGGATCGTTTTCAAAAAATCACCATGTATACGTACATATCTTACAATAAGGTACAAAATATTCGATGTTATTAATTCCTTCAGCCAATAATTTCTCAGTTTTATTTCCACCTTTTTCGCTTTTTACACATACTACTTACACTGCTTTACGCATTCAAAATCCGTTAATTTATTACCAATTTTTTTTATTATTATTTTCTAAATATGCAATTATAGATATAAAGTTTTACTTGATTATAAAAATAAAACGAGAAAAACGAGTTGCCGAAAAAAAAAATAATTATTATAAAAAAAATTAATGATTGGTATACAAAGCAATTTGCTAATTGCAACCTCTATAAAATACGCCAATAATCCAACGAATTTACCCATAGGCAACATAAAAAAAGATTAATTATATGTAGTGCGGATGGTGCCCGAAGCAAGTTGACCCCTGGTCGAAGGGTCTGGATGGTCCCTCGTATGGTTTAATCACTACATCCGCTAATAACGCCGGATCTGTGTTAATTAATACCGGCTATTTTACATGCACTCCCTGTGAGAATATTCGCATGGAGCTTATAGAGTTTGCGTGTATCATTGACACCGTAAAATAGATAATTGAGCAAAAGAAAATGAATCAATTTTCGTGGAAAAATATTACTATAATATTATCAGTGCAATATGTACACGAACATACAAAATTAAGTTGGTATTTGCGTGTTTTATGTATACTTAGTGCCAATTTGATAATTTATTCGTTCAAAATGATTAATTTGAACAGAATATATATGGTTGGACGCACAAAAATCCCAATAAAAAGGTGACTTTTTGAAAATGTATAAAACGTCTTAAAACAATGGATACATATTTTCTTTCCAAGATAAAAAAATACATATTTAATTTTTCAAAAATTTGAGTGATAAGAATTTAATGTTCAAATATAAATTATATCAGTAAATAAAGACCAGAAATATCAAAACGCTTTATATGTCGAGAGGATATCTTCAAGGGAGGTATTCAACTCAATGTATACTTTATAAATAAATATATAACTGTAGGTGTGTCTTTATAATTGACTGGTTCTTTCTGAAAAATCACCTCTGTCCATTGAACAGAAAAATAGTCAATCCAGTTAAGTTCTTCGAACTTTGGACAAGTGGTGAGAGGGAATCAAGGGAAAAAACATTTAAAATATATTTCTTCAGAAACCTGAATATTAAGAAATGGAATAGGTATATAAAAATGAAACATTGATATTATTTCAAATTTTGCATTTCAGTATTTATAATTTCTTGGCTAAAGAGCAAGAAGTAAGGAAGAAGGAAAGATTGTGATAGGTGTGTTAAAATAGAGGAAAAGAAATCATTTTTAAAAGCAAACTTCAAGTACACAATGAAACTGGGCGAAGGAGAAAACGTGTTCGGAAGTGGATGAAAGAGGAATATATAAAATTCGATATACAATAAGATTTACACAAAGACATCTACTTGGAAGAAACGCAGATTAAACTCGAATGTGATTAGTTTTGCTGAAAGTACTTTTACGTATGAATACACAAGAAAAAATTGAAGGATGTCACTTCAGATTTTCTTGAGCTGAGAAAGTTATAGAGATATTAAAAATAATATAGAGAAGAGCGTACATGGCTTTGAAATAAATGCGAGAATAATGATAAAGATTAATTACGGAAACAGAAAATTTAAAAAAGAATATGTCAAAGAATATGCAATTATGTTTGCAGGAATTGTAGGAACGTATCATTGGAGATCAATTATTTGTCGCTTTTTATAGGTATTTGACGACAGTTTTCAATTTTTGCAGCATACAAGTGTTCAAAACAATAATCAAACAATTTTCGCATATTTTTTTAAAGATTTCACCTATTTTTTTTAAACATTCTTAATTTGAAAAAACACATCAGTCCATGAATTTACATATAAAGTTTGCAAAAAATAACGAACAAACGAAATAAAAACATATAGGTTACCGTGAGAAAGGTATAAAAAAAACTTGGATAGGCATTTGTATAAAAAAACAAGTTAGATTGATAATATAGTGGATTTTTTAACGTGGCGAATAAATTAATAGAAAAAAAGATTACCCTCAAGGTACCGGCGAACCTTGAGGGTAGTAAGAATACTTGTGGGAAAAAGTTACCCCCCTGGTTTTTTATGAATTTTTTGACGTGATTAAAACACGTAATTTATAATACCATAGAATGTCGTATGCAAATAGCAACGGGATGAAAAGATTGTAATAAATTGTGGGTAATTTTTCGGGTTCCTTTTTTCAGATATTTTTTTCATACAGTGACGGTTTTAGATGAAGCGATAAAAACGCTTAACGGTAATTTAATTGGTGTTTAATTTTTATATTTTGTTTTGGAATTTTGGACTCGTTAAAATGAATACAACTTTTGATTTTGATTTTTGAATTTAACTAATTTCATTATCAATCTGCCGCAGACCATCTTCTTTTACTGAAATATCCAATGGCGAAATAATATTTTTATTTTTAATAACGTATAATATTACAATTTTAAATGTAAGTATGATATTTTATTTTTAATCAAACGGTATTGTTTGGTAAGCTCAATATTAAAGACAATTTTAAAACAGAACCGGAAGCAAGGTCGCTATAAAAAATATTTACATAAGCGAAACTGTCCCCAGGGTTTTTATACCTCTTTTTTTACCCTTTGTGCCCGCATACTTAGCCTTACAAAAGACAGAGTAGCCCAGGTGTTTATAAAAAGTGCATTCGATGCGGGGACATTTAAAATGATTTATTTTTTATATTCTTTTTGGCATGTGCTACGTTAAATTAATTATGAACATTACTAATTTTATGAACACTACCAATTTTTTCACAATTACATAGTTCCTATTATATTATTTAAAAACTGTTTCATTTTGTTCGAATATATATAATTTATATTTAGTATTGTACCTATAAGGAAATGAACAACAAACTGCAAAATCGTCGATTACAAAAAATATTTAAATAAAATTTACTTTGAGAAGAAAATGGATTGAAATGATTGAAGAATAGCAATAACTGACGAAAATTGTCAGGTTAATTGTCTGGTTAATTAATTGTATTGTATTAATTGTAATGTATTGTAATGTGAGTTAGAATTACCATAAAAAAATGTCAAATTAATTTTTGATTTTTCATTTAATAGAGACATATTTATTATTATTTAATTAGATAAGGCTCAAAATTTCATTATAATTTCAATGTTAGATTAGATTAGATTCTTCAAGAAATCGTTACCTTTTAAATAATTATATATAATTAACAATTTCTTATATTTATTCGTTTCTACACGAGATAAAATCATTGATTTTAATGCAGAAAGGAATGAGAAAACTGCGTTTGAAGCAGCCGCGGTCACTTCTGGACTTGTCGACGGGATTCTTTTCCCGTTGACCATCAACAGTTCGTGCAATTATGTCCTAAATTGTTGATCTCAAAGTATCTCGTTAACTTGGTTAGACAAAGACGTATTCTCAAGAATATCCTCGATGGAATTTGGCTTATTTATTTCAGCAATTTTACAAAAACAATAGAGTCGTAATCAGTTTAATCGCCGCATATGCGAAGGTCAAACAAACCACAAGGAGAACTTCTTGTCCGTTCATTGTCTCTATTTCTTCGAGTGGGAATAAAAGCAGCGGTCACCATAAACGCCAATCTAATAAATAGACTTCCCTCAATATCTAAGGCTACCCCACGACTATCAGTTTTGATCCCTACTTAGTTTGAAGGGTCACGTATCACTCTTGTTCGGTCATATAATATATCTTTACACATTTTTTTCTGGTCACTGTTAATAAACATAAAAAAATACTGAAATATTTTCTTTAAAATAGACAGACAAATATACAGATCGATTTACAAATGTACCTACATGGAAATAAAATGAGAATAATTCATATTTGAATAATAATTTTATTGGTGTATTATTTTTACCATTATTGTTATTGTGCATTTAAAAAATTATCATGGAATAACATCCATTAATTTTACATCAAAAGGATGTCCACGTTGGTTAGTAATCGAAGTTTCCTGGAAGAATTAAATTTCCGATTGTTTCGGAATTATTACCAGAAAACATTACATGCTAGAGCTATAATTAAAATATAACAATGTATAATGAAACGCTTAAAATAAAAAACAAGTTAATTTAATTTTGATTTGAATTTAAATAACAAATGAAGGCGAAGATTTCAAATTAAGTTTCAACAGATATTATTTTATTTATCTTGGCATCATATAAAAATGAATAAATATCATCGCCATTATATTGACTTAAAATAGCCTTGTTATAAATAAAAATAAAATGTTTAAAACAATACATTAATAAAACACATAACTTTTCAAGCATTTCTCAACTGTAACGTGTATTTGTACAAATTTCGTTTTAATAAGCATAATAAGCTTCACCCATATATGGGACCCCCATGTTATTTAACAGGTACGGTTCCAACAGTCTAATTAGTCAATAACTAAATCGTATACAAAGAGACAGACAAATATTAATGAATTATTGATTTCTTGTCTTTGGACATTTAAGATTTTTGCGAATTAAACTCATTTGCGTAACAAAAAATTATACACAAAATCTTAATTACGATGTTTACCGTATATAATTCAAAGCAATATGCTACGATAGACTGACTATACTTAATTAATCGATTTTATATAATGCGCATGTCAACTATGCATGTTAGTAATGTATTTACTGGTTATATTGATCGAATAAAATGGGAGGGACTTAACTTTATATACACTGACCGTTGTCCACTCCTCCCCCGTACAGTAAAGTTTATACATTTACTTATCGAAAAGAAAATGAACGTTTAAATCCTGATAAAAAGGCACATTTATCTTAAAAACTAAAATGTGCACACGTTTGCGTTAAGTAACGATAATCTGTAGAGCAACTGGACATAGAAAATAATTGGAGAAATACGCTGGGAAGTAGTCTATTCGTGGATCACGCGTGAGTTACAATCGCATCACGTGTTGACATGTCACGATGTGAACTCAAGACTTCTTCGATATCTGAGCGGTTGACATCAAACATTGGTCTATCGTTATGCATGATTTCTACCCACATACGGTTCAGTATGCAAAAATATTGCTTCTTACGTTCGAGTAATTACATATGTGCATTTTGTTTAAATGATGTAACCGTTTGTTGTTTTAACCTTTTCAGCTTAGATTTAAGGAAATGTTATTTCTTGGAGAATTTCTAAAATTAGTTATTATTTTTTCAGCTTTAAAACAAATAATGAACGAATTTAAAAAAAAATTGTTTTACGAAACATATTCCAGTATTTAAATGAGCTTACGTTTATATAGAATTATTTAAGGAGAGTTTAAATGTGATTGATTTCCTTACTTATTGTGACGGTCAAAAGAAGTCTCCATTAATTTTTATTCTACAGTTCTGTAGCCACAATTGTAAGGACACATAAGATTTACATGCGTAGGATTTTCATGTGTGGCCACTTAGGACACTTAGGTGGATATAACTGTATTTGTGTTGCAATATATTCCTTTAGTAGGCATTTGATAAAATTAAGGTCCTGCAATATTATTAACTGTTTTGATGAAATTTGAGTTTTTGCTATAATTTGCTATAACCGGTTTGTAGCTTGGTGCTTTCATATTATTTAATTACTTATTTGAGTTACAGTTTGTCCAAGTATTAGCAAATTTCCAAGCAAATACCATTCGTAGTTATGAGACTTTATGTGTTGATTCATTTGACTTTAAGCTCTTTGTTTAATCAGTTTTTTTTTGGTAAAATAAGCTAAGCTTTTATTTGGGTATTTCTAAAAATTCCGTTTTTTAATACCTAATTCAATAATCAAGCAGTTACCTACATTCTGCATTTTCTGCAGACTTTCAGGTATTCTGCTGCTTTTTTGATCGTTGATTGCCGAACGAGATACGTGTTGAAACTTCATTATAACGATAAGAAAATAAGTTGTAAGTTTACACTGAGTTTTCATCCACCTGATGAAGCCATAGTTTGGCGAAACAATATGTTAGTAGCTCACGATAAATATTTGAAACTATAGACTTACAACTTATTTTCTTACTGCTTTATTGATGTTTATTGCTGAAATGTCGTCATAATGCAAAATACACTGAAAAAAGCGACGTCTACTTGTTGTATATGAAGGAATTGAAAGGATATCTGATTGGCATTCCTACGATCTAGTTAACTTTGCTTGGGAATTTTTGATGTGATCAAGTGTGTGTTTTTCGCCAGCACAGTTTTAATCTGTCGATTTTCAATTGTTTTAGCCGATTTTCAATTGTTTATGGATACTTTGCTTGGGAATTTTTGATATGATCACGTGTGTGTTTTCCGCCAGCACAGTTTTAATCTGTCGATTTTCAATTCTTTCAGCCGATTTTCAATTGTTTCAACCGATTTTCAATTGTTTCAGTCGATTTTCAATTGTTTCAGCCGATTTTCAATTGTTTCTGGAAACTTTGCTTGGGAATTTTTGATATGATCAAGTGTGTGTTTTCCGCCAGCACAGTTTTAATAATCTGGCGATTTTCAAATGTTTCAGCTTATTTTCAATTGTTTCTAGAAACTTTGCTGAAAAATTTTAATTTATAATTTTTAGAAATGTTCGATTTCCATTTTCCAACAAAAGAATTTAAGGCATCAGGTGGTTTATTATAACAATTTACAGAGAATTATTGCAAACATTCGTTAGTCCAGGATGAAATAGGTTTTTAATTTCGTCGTTTTTTCAAGTTATTATTATCTTCTAATTTCTTCATTTGCAGACTTCTATCAAAAATTTGTTCTGGATTTCAAGATTTGGCGGGTGTGTGGTCCTAAGGCCACATTTAGGCCTCTAAGATCCATTTTACCATCCCTCCAAAGCGTCTCCTGCTCCCCGTCAGTCCCCAAGCCAGCCGACTCTGTCAGCTTGAGAACCAGAAGTCCCCTAGTACGGATCTTCTTGTCGATGCCAGCGCCGGGCAGTAATATAACACGTGTTCCGCCGTTTCATCTTCTTCAAGGCAACCACGGCAGATCGGGTGTAGGTATGTAGGTACGTATGTAGGTGCTTATTCAATCGACAGTGTACTGTTCAAAGCAGTTGTCTGAAGGTACGAAGATATCTCGTTTACAATATCAAATTTTCATCAGTTATTGAAATATTAGAGATTTTCTGAAAAGGGACCTTAAAATAATTCTTTAATATTATGATTAATATTATTGTGAATTATTTATTAGAAATTTAATACAAAGGTTTAAACGTTATTGTAAATGCTTCGAAATGTCCACCTGACTGAATGCTGCCTTATATCGACGAACAAAAGATGTAAGATATTTTGATAATTGTTTGTGATTTTCTGCATTTTTCATCCTAGAGCAGTGGTGTCAAACATGCGGCTCCCAAGACCTTAGAATGCGGCCCGCGGTCCATGAAGTTAATTTAAAATAATAAAATTGAATTTAAAAAAGCACTTTTTTTAAAATATTGCAGTTCTATTGCACAAGTTATTATTATTATTATTATTATTATTATTTTTTTTTTTTTGAATTACAGTTACAGAGCCCCTCATATCTACATCTAGATATTTTTAGATTTTGAATTTCAGTCACGGAGCGAACCTAACCACTACAAAATTGTGACACTACTGTCCTAGAGTAAATAAATTCTGTATAAGATGCAAGAATTGATTTTCAGACCAAACCAAAATCCATAAAATCGGCTCTTCAGTATTCATGGATAAGTTAGAAAATAATAATACTGAAGATTTTATCTTCAGAGTTGTGAGCAACTATAATTTAAAACAATGTTTTGCACACAATCTCTACTTGCTCACTAACAAAGTTCAAGAAACATGTGAAATGTGAATGAATCTTATAAGGCCATAGGTACTCGAAACTGCACTGTATCTTTAACAAATGTCATTGATGACATAATTATTTTTGGTGATTTTGCTTTGATCTAAAGTCACCTCGTACCTCTCAATATTAGCTATAACCTGTATTATCACCATCACAATCCTATGCTAATTAATCAATTTTGAAGCAAATTTTCGAATTAAGAATAATAAGATTGATTGCTGTAATCCTTCCATCATAATTGTGTTTACTAATTATTCATATCAAAATAAAGTATAATAATTATAGCTAAGAATTTGACATTAATCAAAATAAATATCCAAAATCGAAAATTATACAAATGTGTCTAAAATACATTTGATTTGTTTATGTTATTGCTATTACAACCGGATGTCTCGTGCTTTTCCTGGAAAAGTAAAATCCTGATCATTGCTATAATACGTTCGTAAATTCGGAGGAGCAAATTAAAATTATCACTTAAAAAATTCGCTCACTGATTGATTACTTTGGAGACACGTTTACACAGTGTAAATTACCGTATTCGCAACCAGATTTCCGGTATTTTATGTTCACATGTGTGAGAGCTGACAGGTGTCGATTTTAAAGTATTTAAAAGTCATTTATTGTTTATTAACAATATAAGAAACAGTTCTTTATAGAAGTGAAGTGCAGCAAGGTGAATAAATCACTTCAATTTGAATGTATTCAAATCCGGGGACAAGAAGTGTAGTTTCACCGCCAAGGAAACGCCCCCGTTTGGGGCATTTGTTAATAAATTTAGATTAAACAAGATTTTAGTTTCTTCAAATTAGTTATTAATAAAAAAAAAAGTTTAGAAATTAAAAATGGAGAAAAATGTACTAAACATTTTTCTCCTTTAAAAATGATTGCAGATATTCAAAAAAAGTGTGTGTTTTATTAACTTTTTATAATAAAAGATAGGAGAAATACACAAAATTTAACAGAAAATTGCACGAAATCGAAAAGTAGAATTGGACGTCTAAATAATACGATCAGTGTTGGCCAACTAACTAAGTTCAAAAATTGTTCCAGTGTAATTCTGGCTTATGTATTTACTCCTCCGAATTTACGAACGTAGTATAACCTATAAAAAATAAATTTTATTATTTCGAATTTCGTGGAATAATTGTTATAATTTTTACGTAATTCTTAATTAATTTTTTCGTCTGCTTTGTAAGCATGATTTTATAAATTTCCTTGCTTACTCTTTTTCATTACCTGACTACACTAATCTTTTCTATACTTTCCAAACCGCATATGAAATGAATTCCTTTTAATTTAACTTTTTTAAAAATGATATTTCTTTTAATGCTCAGTCAGAAAAAAACGCCGTTCAATTATACAGATTAATGTTCGTCTAGTAAAAATACTTGTGCGGTCGTTTAACACCAACTTTAACTTTGTTGTACGTAATTCATGACAGTTACTTCGATAATATCTTATACGAATATATCCCAGAATATGAATTACGGTGCACGCAAAAGATGAGTTTATAAGCACCAAAGCAAATAATTAGGCTTTTTATTGTTCAGAGAGAATGTCCATTGTCGCCGATGCGCTGAGAATTACGG
>JAFFZR010027853.1:0-17709 GCA_018397195.1 Lethrus apterus | reverse complement strand
TACTGTTCTCGAACATCTTCATAAATAATCCATTAGAACGCAAAGATAAGGAAAAAGTTCAACACGATGTTTATATACAAAGTTAAAAAGTGAGAAAATTTTCGTAGCCGCTCGTAAATAAGCCGACGCAGTGTCGTTACAGAAATATTAATAATTCATCCAACAGGCGCACGGTAGCTGCCCCGCGTGCGTACGAACGTTTGCAGGCCCTAAACTCGGTCGCAAAAACGACGACATCGCAAAAATTCTCGCAAAGTTATGAATTTATGAATCGTTTAAGGGGAAAAAATTAACATCGCGCGCGCGTTCCGCCCGCATAAATTATAAACGCGAAATTGCAGGCGAACTTCCGACGAAAATTATAAATAGACACATATTTCGGGTTTTTTTACGGTCTGGGGGTTGTTTCTCGTCGCTTTTGATGTGGCGATGATGGGAATGCCGCCACTAAAATATGGTAATTTGTCTTTCATCATGCGCTCCATAAATAAACGCGCCGATGTACTTCGCATATTTAAAAGCTTCCGACTCTAAGTGACCGCCGCCGTCGTCACTTTTCTTTTAATTAATGTGCCTTATAATTAACACTAATTGAAAATATTTCATTTTTATATAACTTTCGTTAAGTTAAATTCACTTAACGATCTTCATTATGCGAATACTGATATAGTCTTTATAGTTTTATTAATTCCAAGAATTTAATCGTAAAATTTTTAATGGATTATCTTCTTCTTGGAATTAATTATACAATGCATTTCCTTAACGAGGCAATTAAATCTAACATAAGAATTCATCTGCGATATCAACATACTTTGGTATGCTGTATTCGACTTCAATGTAACACTGTAACGAAGACATTCGATGTATCCAACTAACTCGTACTAACACACGTCACGAGTCCATATACTTTCACAATAAAACACTAATAAATTCACTTTACTGCTTTAACGACGTAATTTCATCATCGTAAACGCTTGTTTACTGCATTCTGTCTTAATGTTTACTACATCATTTTCATTTACTTTTGTTTTCCTAAATTGCACAAAATTCTGCAAAATCTAACATACGGAGAAAAATCCAAAAGACGTCCAGTTAATTTAACGAACTTGTCAGTTTTCTGTAAAATTAACTTACTTGTAAATAATACGTACACAAAATTATCTTATCTTGGTATTTCTGTAAATGGACATTAAAACAAATTTCCCATTTGTTTTCCACATATTTCATTTCAATAATTAAACAATTATACAATTAAATTCTCTTCAACGTGTTTCTGTTTCGTAAGATCCTTTCGCAATAACACATAATCAGAACGAAAGAACGTGAGCATAAGATGTTTACAATTAAAAAGTTCTTGCCACGAACGTTTCGTGATTGAGGCAAATTATTACGGCGGAGTTCAATGATTGCCGAAGGTTTTTACTTACACACATTAATATACAATGCACACACACGTTTATTTGTAAGTTGCCATTAGGCCGCTTTTATGTATTTAGTAACGAAATCCCACGAACAGATTAATTCGTTTCATTAATCATAAACTAATGTACAAACACGAGGCTTTATTTGTGGATAAAATCGTGAAAATTTTATATTTCGTTGAAAGTATGTAATAGAATATTCCACGATATCTCTAAACAAACAAAAAAAAACGAAGATTTAAGTTAAATGTTGAACGTCAAAATGTCATATACGTAGCGGCATAGAAATTCCTGAATATATATATACGTTTACGTGCTGGAAATTTTTGCCACGAAATCCCAAACACATGACGATGATTTCGAAAGTAGTTCGCTGGCTCAAAGACGTGCTTTTGGAACAAACTCTGCAATAAAACGTGTTTATACCAAATCGGCGAAGGCATATCACACAGATTTTACGATTTTACTTTTCTTTTAATTGCGGTAAATGTACGTGAATTACGTAAAGATCCGATCTTATAATTTAAACAATCTTAGATCGCATTGATTGAATTAATTCATTGCACGTTCCAATTAGGCGAAGTTAAAATTAAATGCATAAGACGTAATGTATTGAATGAAAAACCGAAGTAAACCGTAAATCGCAATTTCAATGTGCGATTTAAACAATAAAAAACCCGACGAAATTATTTCCGGACGAAATAAAGGAAACTCCATCGTCGATTCCCGCACGCAAAAAAAATTCAACATGTTGTTCGAACGAAAGTTCAAAATTACAACCGAGGATGACACTTTCATCCGGAAACTTTGTGCTTTATGGTACATCTTTACCTTATATTAGACAGTATTTCTTTTGTCCCGTTATTGTTTTATCGTATCCGGGGCTTCGGTTGCAGTAACTTTTTGTAAAAGTTGCGGACCGGTCGCCATCTGCGACCGTTTCTTGCCAAACTCTGGTAAATTTAGCAAATTGATCCATTTACATGCACGGAGACGACCCGTTTTTATTGCCATTGATACCGCAATCATTCGCTTATAAATAAAATGTAAATGCGTTCCCTCGGCGATCCGAATGATAAAAACTGTTCTGTTTACACCGTTCCCGGAACTTAAATGAAATAAAAATATTTCTACTAATATTATTCAAATGCATCTCGGTAAATGTGCATTTATTTCTTGTCAAGCATGGAAAACTACATAATATCAAGGGTCTATTCTTGAATTAAGTCACCAGTAACACACCGGTGGTTCCTGACGCCCTCATATAGTTTTAGCATAGGATGACGTCAGAAACCATCGATGAGTGTTGTTGTTCATTGTGATGTCTGGATCATGACACGCTAAAGTAGATTTCTTCAACTCAGAAGTATTAACTCTATTTAATATTCATGCGCCAATTAAAACAGTTAGAGTAACTAAGAGTAAAATGCCCATAGATTACAGATAATAAAAAAATTACTTTAAATGTTGAGAGACAAAGCTAAGAGTAAATTTAAAAGAACCAAATCTCATGCACATTGGAAGTTTGGAAGTACAACCATTTATAATAATTCATGAAAATTATCTATTTTCACATCTTTTGTAATAAATGAACATATTCTATTAAAATGGAAAACTTTCTACGTTGTGAATAGGTAATTCAATTATCATTTAACTGTTAGAAAATAACGCAAAATACAAACGAAAATATTCTGAATTTTCATAAAGACTACTTACAGTACCCTAGACGCGGAAATGCCGTCGAAAAAATATTTTATGCAAATGGAATATAAAGTATTAACGCCGGCGAAATTGTAATCTTTATTTTCGCTCCAAGCACAAAAAGTGGAATGTATGGAAGAGGCTATTAAATGCACATATTTTAACACTGCATTAATTTGAAAGCTTTTCGCAGTTTTCGAAACACTGGCCACATTAGCGCATTTTCGTTTTAATAAATAATGGCGTGCGATAGCTTTCCGCGTGGATAATCAATAAGCCAATGACTGGAATTATTTATTATATATAAACATGAACGCATCCACAACTGTTTGTAAAACTAAATTCGCTTAAGATTTATTGCTATAAATGACTAATTTTTAAAAGTACGTAAAATTTTTCATTTTGATTTAAAAATGAAAAGATCTAGGATAACAAAGGTTTCCAGTACATATTTTTCGAGGATGTTTATTTTCGATGACGAAGCCGCAATGTAGTAAAGTTAACGATCATATCAGATGTATTTTTTTTTTCATTTTAAAATAACACATAAAAATAATTTGCGCACAAATTACAACTGAACTTTCCTTGTCTTATTGGTTTTGTTTTTTTTTGTCTTTCGTCCTGCTAATGTATTTTCAACGCGATTGCGCAATTTTTTCTACAACTCGACTCTAGCCGACAAAGTTTAAATTATAAACGGTTGAACCACGGGCGGCGTCGACGTCGACGTCGCCGTCGTCCTCTTGATTTATACTCCGCCGCACTTTTATTATTTAATTCATCAATTTTCGATGCAACATTAAATCGGCGTTTAATGCTAACTTAGAAAACGTATTAAAGTTTGACATGCACGTTACGCGTTACTTAATGGGAATTTACTAGACGGGCTACTTTATGTAAATATCGAACAACTACGACAATATTAATGGAAATGTGGAAACGGAATTGTGTGTATAATTGAAGGATGTTGACACATGAAAAAGCGTGAACAAATTAATTTGCAATTACAACAAAATCAATTTTGTTATTATACGAATTACAACATTTATTAAAAAAAGTAACTAAAGACAAATTCTTCTCTTATTAAACTTGTTAAAACATACTCACATCACGCTATGTTGTGTGCATATCCGATTACAATTCTTAACAAAGCTACGATTTTAAAGATAGTCTTATGGGCGGTTAGTCCCACTATATTCGCAATTTCTTTTGTTGGCGTGTCTCAACAAATTTTCGGAGAACATATCTCAATTGTAAGTAAAACGCAATTAAACGTGATGTGTTCAGAGATAATACTGTTACGTTTCGTGCGTTTGTTTGCACGTTATTTCATTAGTTTTCTTGTTTTACACTTTAATGTGAAATAGTAAGTCGTTTAAAAAGCAATTTATAATTTTTTTTTTATATTTATTATAGTTTTAGAAGCAATTAGCATAGTTGTAGGATTGCTGTACACCTGCTTTACAGTTGTTTTTGTTTTATTTCCTCTAATTAAGTTCAAACCATTATTTCTTCAAAATCGATTTTTAAAGAATTACACAAATTATTAATGACTTAATCTGAATATTTGAATTAAATTTCCATTGAGCGCATTCGTTATAAACTAATTAATTTCTGTCGAGGTTGAACGTTGCGATGTGATATTAAGTCGAAACAACCGTCACGTGATGTGTTACAGATTATAAATAATAACAGACAACGGTTTACCTTTATCACACGATGAAGTTTTATGTAATAACAGTCATTAGTACACACCTTAGACCTTAGAGCATCTATTACTAAACTTTTTATTACACTTCACCCATTACGAAACATCGTTACTTACAGTAATTTAATAAACTGTTATTAGAAGTTGTGAAATTAATTTTCATCGATATTATAATTAATTTGTTTTTATATTTTTTCCCATTAATTTAATTTTTTTATGATATTTTATGAAAAGCAACTGTAAACACTGTAAACGCCTTCTGCATAATTTACGTAATAATGGAGATTGAAATTACCCCATAATTTCATCGCATAGCAAACTTTTCTTGAATAATTACCAATGTTTTTACTGTGTCTAGATTTTGTGAGAAAAAGTTGAATATAAATGTTACAAGTCTGGACCGATAGATTCAATTTTCTTTTCATCATACATTAAAGCATTTCCACGAAAATTAAGCGCGTTAATCGATACCAGACGTAAGACTTATCGCAAAAAATCTCTATCAAGAAAAATGTACAGTGCAAGCGACTTTTCTTGAACGATAGAAAGCGACCGACGAAACGAGCACACGCGATACTCATACGCTCTGTATGATATACGAGCAACCCTAAGCTACGGGGAGTAACTTATTAGATGTTTGTTATAAATCTGGCGCGGAAAAATAACGAAATAAAGTCGACCGGCTATAAATATAAGGCCCGGAAATAATATAACAAACGGTACGCAAGCTGAATTTGAACGAGATCTCAGTTTCGCGTGATATATGATCTGACGCTTTTCGCAAAATGCATAGGTACGTTTGAAATGTTATTTGTTTCCTTCGTTCAACGTTTTCCTAACAGACGTAAATGATGACGCGACGACGGTATTCGATAAATGAAATTGTGTAAATTATTTAAACAACTTGGAAAGAAAAAAATTCTGTTAATTTTGTATCCGAAGAGTTTGCAACTTTTTAGGAAAATGAGTAAAATTTCATAAATATGTTGTTGGGGATTAAGTACAAAGATGTCTCCTTGGGGATGGGGGAAAATTAGCCAAAAGGGATAATTCCAATACATAACAATGAAAAAAAGCAGAGAAAAAATAATTTTTAGAAAAAAACCTGTTTTAAAAGTTTATGGCTGTTGACATTTGAATCAAACTTAAATTCCCCTAGAAAGTTCATTTGTGTATCGCAATCCTCGCGGATAAAAAAAAAATCAAAAATTCACTTGAAACTATTTCCATTTTATCGCGAAAAATACAAACAAATTTGTAACCAAGTTCTCTAATTATTGTAACAAGCGGCGGCGATAAATTCAGTTAGTAAATATAGATTGGAGAAATTAACTGCTATGTACAAAATATGGCCGCTGTTAAATCATTTAGATGCTACAATAATTCATGTGCAATTCTGACGTGCATTCATAAAATAACTATCAACTTCTAGTGTTGCAGGATCCCCGGTTATTATGTGCGCTCATGTAATATATTCACGTTTACGTCCATCATGCATAATATTAACATAAATAAATTAATTTCGAAATTACGAAGCAAATAATCGGCGCAATTAAAAAAACACTTTCTGCCAATAAGCAAAAAGGTGGGAAGGAACAGTTGTTAAAAACTACACCAAACACGTCGATACCAAACGAACGAAGGGCGTTATCGAATTATGTTCCAGTTAATTGAATCTAAACGGCACCATACGTTAGAGGATAGCCCAGTTATAGTAGAGATGCATAATCATGTGTTATCTTTGTCCATAAAGCCTCAACCTTGAAGTGTTTAACATTCGTCCAAGCACACATTATTTATATTATGGATTA
Organism: Lethrus apterus; assembly: GCA_018397195.1. NCBI lineage: Eukaryota > Metazoa > Arthropoda > Insecta > Coleoptera > Geotrupidae > Lethrus > Lethrus apterus. The sequence goes on along the minus strand of JAFFZR010027853.1, from coordinate 11,068 downwards.
TTATTTTAACGGGTAATCTATCATGTTTTAGGAAGAAATTGATGGAATTGTGCCCGAAAACGCTTACGATAATTTTGATTGATTTCTGTACAAATAATTTGTTTTGTTTGGCCACTTTGAAGGTAAAGCTCGTGCTCGTTGCAAACTACGTTAACGGTGACGGAACATGAATGCCACATTTAACCTTGGAAAGTATGCATGAAGCAACAAATATTACGATTACAAATCCGGATATTAGCAAATTGAATTTCTAAAAGAAGTAGGAAAGTAGCAATGTAATATGCAATTAATTGCGTATTTTTAACGTAACACTTTCAAATTTTTATTTCCTGTTAGCCTTTTATATAATCTTGAGCAATTACCCCGAATATCAAATGTCCACATATAGAAAATATTTCAAAAGAATCAAATTTCAAAAAATGGGAAATAAAACCTACTACAAAACTTTCTTTATACCTTGTTTCTTCTCCCGTCTTCTTTCACTCATTGAAGCATGGCAAGTCCAGTTTAAGAACTAATATAGATGGATACAGAGGAAGATTTTTATGATAAACAACCTACGATTGTCCATAAAATTCCTAGCAGAAAAGAAAAACCAACCAAAATTCTCATGATAAAATTTTTAAATAAGTTATTGTTATGGATAAATAAAAGACCAAATAAAACCAGCGTTTCCTATACACAGCAGAAGGAAAATTAAATTCCTTTCGCAATGAAATCGATGTACTCGCAACAAGTACTTTATTAAATCCTTCCTAAAAGTAAAGAATTTACACTTTTGAATTTTTAAATGAATACCGATGAAAAGTTTTTCATTGTAATATTTAAGGCGCATCCGATTGAACCATCGCAGTATACTGCGTATTTATTCATTGCGTTTAAAAGTGACTTCAATTTCTCGTCTCACTTGAACCTCTCTCGGTTCGGTGCTTCCTGTTCCTCGACGTCGTATATATTCGTGACTTTATTCTTATCAGATGCAATTTTGTGTCATGAAATATTGATGATAATGTCTGGTGGGTTATCCATATCAAACTCGACTTGCACGTATTTGAATATTATAAAATTTGCTTTATTATTTATGTGTTAATTCTTCGAGGTTCGATACGATTAATAAACGCGATGCGGTTTAAATGTCTATTTTAAACGGGTTTCTGTTAATAAATTATCAATTAGAACGCCGTGCAAAATTGATTTAATGTATAAAAGTCACTCGATTGGCTAGTTGGCGGTTTTTGCGGTTGATCGGAGCAGCTGCCGTCGACGTTCGATAGGGGGTGCTGAAGTGACGGAGAGGTTCATTAATTATTGGAACAATCCAGGTGTGAGAGCCGATTGGATGATCTTGCTCTTTTTCAGGTCGACGATCTGCAGATGTAATGTGTGTGATTTCCAAACCCATTATTAATTGTTTACGCTGGTTTTCAATTAAAAAAAAAGTCGTGTCTATCAATTCCGTATCATTTTGTGTCAATTCGAGACGTGAATTTACTTTCGTTTAAATGTACATGTTTTAAAATAGATTTCGATTTTAAATTATTCAAGTTATTTAACTGTCAATATATAATTTTACGCGAAGCACTTTGAAGATAATATCAAGTTAATTAATTAATTTTCGTTAATAAATAAATGGAAAAGCATTGTTTCATAGATTTTCTATGTTAAATATTCCGTCAATTAAATTGATGAATAAGTTTATAGTGTAATAATGTGCATAAAACTGTAATGTAAATTTATCAGAAACAAGCAACGAGCAATAGCAGAAAATAACAAACTGCATCAAATGTAGGTTAAACAAGCTTCGTAGTGACTGAGAAACAAGATCGACGGTAAATACCAGATATCAGTTATTACACTGAAATTGTGGGTTATTATAAAAGCTATTTGATTCACTATCGTAAAATGCGATCGCTATTAAATGCCATTTACGCAAGTACCTTGCGCAAATTAAAGTTTTCGTTTTAACGACTCTTTGTAAAAGCTCACGCCACAGTCGTATCGGTATCATTATTTACGTATCGTCCATCACAAGATTAAACCAATATTTTGTTATAATTATTTGATATGTGCAAATTCTGTACTTTAAATTACCCAATCATTAATTACAACGGGTGAATTTTTGTAATTGTAACTAATTGCCGAGTTTGAAAATTGCAAATTTATTTACGTTGTTTAAATATATAGCAAATTAATTTCCTATTTTCGCATGGTATCGAACGAAAAGCTCGTTTATCAATTAAAATGTTTTTATTTGCCATAATTGCGTAAATATTTATGCGTGGAAACTTTTGATTCTAATTAATAACAAACAGTACGTCCCTTTGAAATTCGTCAGATCGAATTGTTACGCGTATAAAGGAAGGATCGAATTCCAAAAAGCTTCGAACCTAATACCATACATCATCGTTGATCGCTTTTTAATTGTTATGGTTGTTGCATTTTTGAAAGAAATCGTGTTGTACCTGGTACGTAAGGTTTGGAAATTCTATATCAGGTATACGAGTCACTAATTTAATTAAAACACACTATTTATATCGAGAATATTTCCAAGCAAAATATATTTTTTATATACCTACAGTGTGGTGATAAAGTTTGGAACAAAATTCTTAAAATCGCTCGGACAAGTCAATTTTTGTTTTTGAAATGCCGTCTTCTGACGTTAATTTTTTTGGAATGACGTCATTTGTTTTTGCACAATGACGTCATCATAATGTTTTTTAAATGACAACCCCCACTTTTTTCGTCTGTTTTTAATAGACCTTCTTACTACTTAAACGGTGATGTAAAAAAATTGGTACCTGACATAACAATTTTTTTGAATAAATGACACATTTACTTCAGATCGTCAGTGGTTATAATTTAGTAGAAATAATAATCGTAAACATTCTAAATTAAAGCAAATAACAGTAATTTATGTATCTAAGACGAAGAGTGAAGTTTTAAGGTCATTATCGATTTTTTTAAATGACACCTTTTCTGAAAAAATAACCTTTTTTCTTCAAAAAATTAAACTTTTTGTTTAAAAGAAAAAATTTAAATGTGTCATTTATTCAAAAAAATTGCTATGTAAGGTACCAATTGTTTTACATCACCGTTTAAGTAGTAAGAAGGTCTATTAAAAACAGAAGAAAAAAGTGGGGGTTGTCATTTAAAAAAAATTATGATGACGTCATTGTGCAAAAACAAATGACGTCATTCCAAAAAAATTAACGTCAGAAGACGGCATTTCAAAAACAAAAATAGACCTGTCCGAGCGATTTTCTTAAAAACATTATAGAACGGTTTTATGAATTTTGTTCCAAACTTTATCACCACACTGTATATTTTTTATGTTGGATCGGATTGTATACAACAGAGAGGGTTGGTGCATTTTTATACTGAGTTTGTACAAATATTGTGCACTGGTATATGTAGATTTGTAGATGCACGTATCCCATGTAGCTTGTATTAGATTGGTGGGTGTTGTCTGATTTTATTTATTACCAGTTATTATTTTTTTTTTCCAAAAAATGTGTTCAATTCTTTGAATTGGACCGGGTTTATTCCGAGTAGACTTGATTTTTGTGTAGTTATTCTGACTGCATTTTTAGTTAGAAACAAGTTCAATTAGTTGCATTTTGAACACTAATACTTTTAATTTGCGTAAACAAAATTTTGGTGTTGTCACTATAAATGAAGGTGCCATCAACGGATAAGTTGATTTATCGAAGGATTTTTGAAAAAAATAATTACATGATTTTTTCCATAATTATGTTTTTCTTTTGACGAAAAGTGACATATTAACAGTCTTATAGACCCAACGGTGGGCAACCCCCGGCCAGCTACGGCCCGCGAAAAGCTTCTATCCGAAAATTATAAATAAATATTTTTCGTTGTAATTCTTCTAGATTGAATTGAATATAAACGCAGATAGCAACATGTATGTTCATAATTAATACTAACTTTAAAACTTTTTTTTATTTATTTCATATTTGCAGACTAAAAAATTGTAGGTCACAAGGTGTCTACTACTACTACTACGGCCCGCGGAAAAAACGTAAAATTTATTCTGGCCCATGTTATAAAAAATGTGGGTGGGGTGGGCCTTTATAGACAATCTGAATTAACAACTATAATTGTTTGTCGCGTTTATACTGACGATAAAACAGTACGGTACATGTTCGAGAATCCACATTGGTTTAAATTCCCTGTCGCCACTAATCTACATGTCGAAATAGTTCAACATTCCGTCTATATTACGATAGGGTTGAAATATTCGCCATCACGACGGTTTGTGGCGTTAATTTACTTTCGATGTAGTTATGCAACAACGATATGTGTTTAATAATTTTACGAATAATTTGATTTAAAACAAAATTTCTATTTCTAATTCTTATTTTATCGCCACGTTTGATCGTCAAAAGGAATTAAGTTTGAAAAATCTTCGAAAACACAAAATTTATCAAATTCATCAGTAGTTTTAAAATGTTTTGCAATAAAAATTTTCCCTGGCAAACTCGTTTTTCATTTACTATTGTTATTTTTTAATACAGGATAAAATTGTACTACTCGGTATTCTTATTTTATGCATAAAATTACGCAAACAATTAAAATTCATTTGATTTAAATTAACGCTATATTTGTATACAGTTCGGTTCAAAAGTATCTCCCTAACCCGGTAACTTTTCAACGGCTGAAGCTATCGTTATGAGAAAAAACATGTCGATTTTTAATTTTTACGTACACAATGTTGTCAAAAATTCAATTCCAACTTTCTTATTTTAAACGGAACACCTGTATATTTTGATATTCAGGATGTATATTTTTGAAAAAATCGACGTGTTTTTTCTCATAAGGAAAGCTTCAGTCGTTCAAAAGTTACCAGTGGTAGGGGATACTTTTGGTTAAAAAATTGCAAACAGATGTTTATAATTAAAACTATTTAATGCAAACATCGGAGTAATCGCACAAAAATTACCGGATCCCCTTTTAATTTTTAGTAAAAACAAACGGTGTGATTGTGTTTGTATGTACTAGATAATCACATATTGTTTACTTGGTATGATGTTGATTACGTTACGAAATAAATCAAACAATTCGCGGCTACACAACATTTTACATTTACGATTTAAACATTATTTTCACATTTATGTTCAATTTTGATTTTATCGCGTCGTGGCATTTTTCGCGTTTATATTGGTTAATATAAATTTATTATTTTGTAATTTGAAACTCACGCATAATAAAAATTATTTTAAAATTATTTTTTATTGTGTCACATTTTAATTTCTTTCACTTTTGCAGAATATTTTCCGTTGATAATAACAACGTGGAAAGAAATGATTTTATTGGAGTGGAAAACGTTCTATTTCTTTTGTTTTGCTATTGTGTTCGGGACGGAACACAAGTTTCAACTTAGATTTACCGCTAAAAAACTCACTCGATCCAATTCGTTAAAACAATTTAATTGAACTCCGTTTGGTGGTATTTTTCTTATTCTGGAAAATTCAAGTCGAAGTTTTCAATATCCAAATATGTAACATATATTAAATATAAATAATGAATCTTCCAACTTTGTGTTAGCACTAATATGTGTATTTAAATTAACTTACGGTATGTCAACAAAGGGACCGAATTTCGCACCATAAATTAATTTCTAAAACAAACAACTTCACAAATTCTGTAATTAATGGCGCTTATTATATATAATTATTTAAAGCAATAAAACTTCAGCTTAGTTCAGCTATAAAATTATGTATGAGAATTATTTATTACAAAATTGATTTTCAAATATTTTTTGTTGTTAATTTTTGATTAAAAAAACTAGAATATAAAAAATTCATTTGTTGTATTTTTACCAAAATTAAAAATATAAATACGAATATAAATATGAAAGCTTTTTTATTTATCAAGAAGAATAAACATTTCAAAATCACGAAATTGCACAAAAATGTCAAACAATTGGAATATCCTTCAAATTTCTTAGTCAAACATATTTAATAGAAAATAATGCTATATTTGTACAGCTACTATATTATTCAAACAAAATATTTAAATCTTGTATACACAAAATTACATTACATCAACTAACAGTCTCGAAAACAAATTAACATAATAAACTTAATTTTAATTACGTTAATACTTTAGATAAAGTAATCACAAGTCGTGGTGGATTTTATACATTTTTTTAAGAGCGAATTGTGTTACATTGTTTAATGTCTTAATTGGGAAAACATAAATGAAAAATTTTTTAAACTGAATTACATTTTTTTACATTGTGGAAGGTTGTGGTTATATTTCTTTACTTTAACATTGAAATTAAAAAAAAAAAAAAGAAAATCAGTTAAAGTAGAAACAAAACATCTGTTTAATGCAGATTTTTCTCATAGAAATAATTGAAAATGGTTTGGAAGTTCCAGCTATCATTCTTTAATTGTCAAGGAGGAAAACTCTCTTTGAAAGTATTACAAACAACGTAACTTCTGTAATTTAAAAAATGAAATCTGTATCAATCCTACACAATTATTAAGTATAAAATTTCGTCATATAAAAATTTTTTAATTTTTAAATGCCATCAAAATAAATAATAAATTAAAAAATAATATATTTTTTTGATAATAAGGCAGAAAGTTCCCAAAATATAAACGAGTAAAAGCCTACAGCTTAAGGAAGAGCATCCTTATCGAAGGATAAAGGAAAACACGATTTATTATTAAAGCAAATTTTCTAATTAAGGATTATGCGTTTATGGATTAGTCGTTTAATGGATTAGGCGTTTGATAGATTAGGCGTTCGATAGATTAGGCGTTCGATAGATTAGGCGTTCGATAGATTAGGCGTTTGATAGATTAGGCGTTTGATAGATTAGGCGTTTGATAGATTAGGCGTTTGATAAATTAGGCGTTTTACGGAAATAGGCGATTTACGGATTACTAGTATTTTCTACTAATGTAGATTTTCCCATTTTTATTACTATTTGAAATGTTTTCAAACAACCGCAACCAGTCTTCCTCTTATTTCTTTTTCTTTTTTTGTACATTTATTCTTTCAGAGTTACATTCTAAAAGCTCTCATCTCTGTACATCAAGGAAGATTGTTGAACAAATTTTATTTTTATTAGCGAAATTATGTTATATCAATTAAAACTTATTTATCACACGCTTTGTAGGAACGTCAGAATCATAAATTGGCAATAAATAATCGATTAATAAATCGCATTGAAAAGCATTCAATGAAAATGCCTTTAGAACCAAGTTTTAATATTGAATAATAAATGAGAACGGCACAACTTCCGAAAGTGGATTAAAATGAAATGTGATTTTCAAATATCCAGATAGGAGAAGTTTTCACGTCATCAAATATTTAATACCTGTAAACGCATTACCAAACTGAGCCCTCATAGTGCTCGAAAAATTATTAAATATGAATTGGTTTCGTATGTTAAATGCACTTTAATTTAGTCGTTCTGTGTAGTTTACCTTTTGATAGACATTTAATTTTTGAAAATCTGAATGATATGAAAATCCGTTTAATTCAGGAACGCGGATTGAATAGGAGTTTTGTTGATCTTTTATGAGTTTTAATTTAATTTAGAGCAGCAGCAGAGCAGTTATTTTATAAATTGTGTAGCTTTTTAAATCAGTTATTTGGTGTTTGATGTTTCAGTAGTTTGAATAATGGGAAAGAAGAAGTAAATTCATATATAAGATTATAATAAAAACACAAAAAAAATACAAGTTAACGAATGGAAAACAGAGTTTTCCGTTTGTTTAAATAAAAGTTCCAACACGGCCGTGAAAATTACTGAGCATTAAGACACATTGTAAGTAATATACGAGGTTCGTTCAGAAAGTAAGTTTAACATTCTAATAAAGCTGTGAAAGAGTAGTGAAAACAAAATAACAAGGCTATTTTTGAAAATTTCAGACAATTTCCTATTTTCCACATAGTCGCCACATCTTTCAATACATTTTGTTACAAGTTACAAGTTTTTTAATTCCTAAGTCGAAATGATTTGCGTCCAGTTTGTTGAAGTACTGAGCCACGGCGCCTGCGTTTTTCGGCCAAGTCGTCCTCTTCCTCTATCAGCTGTTTCACAACCGCAACGTTTTCCTCGTTGACTACGTGGGCTGGTCCTCCTTCGCGCACTTCGTCGTACAAATCTTCGCGCCCGTTTAGAAACGCTGTACGCCAACACATTTCCATCTGCAGGCTCATGCATTTATCGCCGTAAACATAATTCTCGATAAATTTCTGTAGCAGTAAAGTTTTTGGCAGTAAAAAAACATACTGTACTCCGCGGTTTACATTTGGATGGAAATTTTATCGGAATCTCCATGATAAAATGTTATAAAACTCGCAACAATCGACCGACTAGACTCTGTGACGTACTAAATTAATCACAATACATGAGAGAACACGTTCGTGAAATTGTATAGTTCTACCTTGTCACCAAGAGCGGCGCTAGCATCGTTAAACTTACTTTCTGAACGACCATCGTACAATAGGTTATATGTGTTCGTGTTGTGTTTGTTTCAGTGTCGCGGTAAATCATATTAGATTTATAATTAACCCAACGTCCAATATGAGGTTTGAGAAACTTTAACATCTGATATTTCCCCGGTGTCTTTAGCTTTTGTGGAAACAATGAATCAACAATTATGTTGAAAGTCGTCCAACTATTTATTAATTAATTATGAAGATGGGCGTCTGCCAAGATAGTTTTTTGGCTAATGGTTATGGCCTCTACTAACACTAACTTCACAGACACAGCTTTGATAAATTAGCCATAATACACTTGGCAGTATTAACATTAAAACATTCATAAATTTTCACTAAGTAATTACAATGTAACAATTTATTATTAGTTTTATTTAACTGAGCAAACTCGCCCCAATTGGCATTGAAAGTAGACGTTTCGTTGTTAAATAATGAAATATGAAGATTTGAAGAAAATAATTTAAATTATTATATTACGTACTACATTTTTGTAACAAATTATTCCAAACGCAAAAGAAAAATAAATAAAAAAAGGATTTCTACTCCATCCACAATGTGTTTAACGTCACAATTACAAAAATACAACAAAATACACATTCGTTTCGTTCAGTTTAGACGCTTGTGATGGATGTTTCCTTTACATCTCGTTGTCATTGCGGAGAACGTTGAGCTACATAAATATGACATAGACGAGATAGGAGCTTTTTTGAGCCAAAGGCTGTAAAATGCCTTGAACCTGACATCCCGACACTGTGTTGAATTATTTATTTTGTACGTACATTCGACTAGCGAACACCGGACATAATTCTAATTCAAGATACAATTTTCATAATTTGATTACATATTGATAATAAAACATTTTATTTACATAAATTTCTCTACTAAATTATTTCAAGAAAGGTAATATCAGCGAACGACATTTCTTTATTGACAGCCGATGCTTCAAAATTTATATTAAATTTTCTTATAAATAGAAAATTAAAGTTGCAACTTTAATATATAGATATTAAAGCTGTCAGTAAATGTGACAAGGATAAAATGTACCATTAACAATGGATGAATTCGCGATCCAATTTCGAAAGCCGTTTCAAGTAGGCCATTAATACGGAACTGCAAGTCGTCCTTTGAATACGCCTATGACGGAGGGATGAGTGTCAAAAATATTCAACTTTATTAGACAGTTGCAAGACTTCGTTGCATGAAAGGATACGGAATTGGGTTCTCGGATTGCGTCGCAGCAAAAGCGAAATATAAAAAATTTGTCCTTATTCATTTTTTCAATTTGGTCTGTTCACGGTAAAATACTACAATAGCTAACTTTTTTATTTAAAGAGATACAAACTTGGTTAAATGGAGCTTAAATACCTTGCAATGTCCATTTCGCGCAATAAATTATAAAAAAGAGAACTATAAGCTGCTACGATACAAGCATGAAGATTAATTTTTTAAATTGAACAGCCCGTATATTTTTATATTTTTATGTTGCTCTAGTTGCCTGCTATAATTAATTATAAGATAATTTTTCTCTACAGCTGCTATTAAAAGAGTTTTGGAGAAAATAATTTTGCAAATTTCATTATAATAAATAATAGTGACAAATAAATAATTTATAATAATTTCTTTTATTATTATTTATGTGAGATGCATAAGACATATTGATGCAGTCCGAAGGATAACACATTTGTAAAACAACTTGTTGCAAGAGGAGGATCGATAACCATAGTTCTTTTGCTTTTGGATTTTGTTATTTTATTATTTTATTTTTTAACTCCTTAACTGTCGATCCAAGAGAAAAATTGTCTTATAATTAATTATAGCAGGCAACCAGAGCAACTTAAAAATATAAAAATATACAGGATGTTCAATTTAAAAAAATTAATCTTCATGCTTGTATCTTAGCAACGCGATGTTCTTTTGTTTTATAATATATTGCAAGAAATGCGCAATACAAGGTACTTAAACTTTATCAATTTAACCAAGTTTGTATCTCTTTAAATAAAAAGTTAGTTATGATAGAATAATTCGTGAACAGCACACAATGCAAGAAATTATTTTTTTTAACTCCTTAACTAGCGATTCTAGAGAAGAAATGTTTTATAATTAATCATAGCAGTAACCAGAGCAACTTAAAAATTCAGAAATGTACAGGATGTTCAATTTAAAAAAGTAATCGTTATGTTTAGCAACGCGATGTTTTTTTGTTTTATAATTTATTGCAATTTTTATGTTGCATACAAAATAAACCCACTTTTAATTAGTTAAGCAATGGGGCCGCCATGTTAAGCAACATGCAACAACAAACATGTTTCTTTTACAATATGGAATCAATGTTTTTTAATTTATATACATTTTTTTAAACCATTATTTTTTTAACAAGTTGCAACAAAATGCCCTAACGTTAAATAATACTGAATTGAACCTTGCGGTTGCATACTATTAGTATAAATGAAACGATTACGTTTGCCTTAAGATTTATTTTTGAATGTTACTAGTCTTACAACTTAAGATACACTATATACAATTTACAAGATTTTCTAATTCTAACTTACTGGCTAAGGTGGGGTTGCGCGAGGGTTGCGCGATGGGCCTG
>JAFFZR010027852.1:0-17740 GCA_018397195.1 Lethrus apterus | reverse complement strand
TCTACCATACTAAATTTAAAAAAATATACATAGCCATTAAAAAAAAAAATTGACTATCGCTTCACATTAAAGTTAATGCAGAAAAAAATCAAAATTAACACGCCCTTGTAGTATTTTTACGATCATTTATCTGTGTTTTTCGTTTTTTGAAATCGGACAATAAACAAGAGAGCTACAGCTTGCGGCGTTTTTTAGGAATCACCCTGTATGAAGAACACCACTTACATAATGCTAAATCAGGCCCAGTTCTGTTGATCGTGCGAAAAGTGCATGCACGAAATCGGCCGAAAATAGTGGGCGGCTGAGCTCGGCGCGGGTCTCCTCTTCCCGTCGAACGTCGGTAACTTGTCTCAAAGATATACGGACAAATTAAATGGCACGATGACGGCTTCGCCTCTAGAACCGGGCCTGTCCCAAATACAGCTAAATGTATTTTTATTAATATTATGATAATTAATGACAGTATTTTTAACATACCCAACACGCAATGGCAAATTTTGACCTTTTTTTAATGACTTATTTCTATCTACTTTATGCGACCAGTGAGTTATTATTACCGACCAGGACGATTAGTCCTAAGCTGCCTTCTTTGAGTTTCTTATTTATTTCACTGTCACGTAGCCCTTTTTTCTATTTCATCAAATTTGTCTTCTGTTCGCGTCATGCTTTATTTGCTTCCACTGCATTCGTTCCATTGATTTCTTCACTTTTACACTCCAAGGCTCAACATCATATATTAATGTCCAATAAGGGTTTCTCAAATCTCACTTCCTTTGCCTTTTATCGCTTTATACGGTCATTAAATGGCGCTTATTACATGGAAATATGTCTTTCATTTATTTCTTAAATATTTTAGTATTATAAAATATCCACCTTTACACTCTACACGCTGTTGTTAGTAACTTTGTTCATACTCAGAAGAAAGATTTGAATGTAATTTGCTCGTTAATAAACATTCAATCTACGATTAACAGCTTTAATTTACACATAGAATGAAAGCAAGGTACTTTTATTAGACAAAAAAAAAGTTACAAAGAAATTTCGCCGTCTGCGAATAGCGATGCTAACCTAACGACTGAAAATTTCGCCAGCTTAAAGGAAAATCACTTTTACCGCGCGTAAAGCGGCGGATTTCTGAAGCGCGAACGCGGTTGAGCCATTCAGCACTGGTGAGAGTGAGTGCGAGCTCGATGTAACTTATACCCTAATAATTTTGAATAGCGTAGACCGGGACCGAGGGGCAGAGAAGAAACGAACGCGGTAATGCTACCGAAGGGTGTTTCCTGTAATTATGAACGGGATCTGGCGGTGTTTCCTGTTAAACAGCGGCTGCAAACTCGTCGGGTTTATGTTTCGAAACGGCATAAAAATTCACTTGATGGTCGAACTTTGTTTAACGTTTGTGCATTATGTCGCCTACGTACCTACTTGTGCATTCTTTGTATTTCCACTGAGTATACCGCTGAATTAGCAAGAATATCCATTAAACAAATATCTTTGTCGGGTAGAAATCCGGGTGGGTTGGAATTCGATTTGATTGGAGATTCATCCCTTGAAGCTATAGTAACATATACAGGGTTAATCAAAAGTACGGAATGGGCAGTTTATTTCCGTAAATATGAACTTTATAACAAAATGTCTTTAACAGAAATTTTTTTTACTAATTATTCTCCATTTCTTAGCCTATTCGTTGTTTTTGTCAACGCATTTCCACGGAAACTTTTTTTTTTAATGGCAACCAAGTGCTGATTTTTATTCCCCTTTTTTTAAATGACTTGACATTTTTTCATATGCTTTAATAACAAAATTTTAGAGAAAATGCTCAAAATACTATTAATAATATTTAACTCAAATTAAATGTTCAAACCGAAGACCCCCTGCAGCTTGACATTACCTAATCTGTCACAAAAATTACGTAACGAATTTTGCAGCCAGTTATGTTAAGTTAGGTTAAGCTTGATCTTCATTTTTACGTCTTTAACACTTTAAAATTAGTTTTATTGACAGTTTTATGCGATGCGTTTCGATTTTAAATCATTTCCTGTATACTTATTTCATGAGGTAAGAAATTAACAATTTACATACATGAACAAAGGCAATAAAAACCAAAAAAAAACTTATAAAAACAATAAACTTGTTTATTGCATTTATAAAAAAGCGTTCTTGAAGGTTGGAGTAACCTAGAAGTATGTTATCAGCAACTAAGTTGTAGTTGTATCCCGTAATTGACTGATAATTTCAATTAACAGATGAAGACGATTCCAACCCTGAAGCTAATTGTTACAATTGACAACGACCGCCGAAGCCTTCTTAACATATTCACTATTTTAATATAAATTTAAGAAAAAAATAAAATAAATAAAAATATACTATGTCTAGTGAACGACAAACAAAACTTACTGAAAATAAAGACAAAATTGACGGCAAGAAATGAAGTAATTTCTTAGCTTCATGTACCTTAATTTATGGAACTAATTCTTCAAAAACTGACTATTGGAGATATTTTTGCTTAGATTTGTTGTAGTGCGTTTATTTTTATATTCCAATATCCGTCTCCATAAAAATGAGCTGAAATAGAGGTTTGTCTCTGAAAAATATGGCAACTTATTGTAAATCTGTTTTATTTTTTTTTCCTGCTAATCAACTTCGTCATATCGTTTATCTCATTAAAATCTTTCAAATGTAGGACTTATAGTAAAGAAATAATTGACTTATGCAAGTTTGGAAACATAAATACTTTTAATAAGTTGTGAGCGCTCGCATAAAACTTTTAGCTAATAAGATTTTAAATATTTCTTGCTAAAGCTTTGCATAATTTATGTATACTCAAATCTGGTGATAAAAACATAAATGATCTTCGCATCAAATTTCCGTTTTTTATAAATTTATTGGTGTTCGTTGCAAATTCAAGATTATTATTATTAAGAACTGTATGAACTTATGAAAATGTTTGTATTGTATGTTTCCTTCTGGGACTATAAAATGAAATTTGTTTGTGGCTATCTTGTGGTTATTGTAGTTACCCTTTCGTTGCATTTTAATATCTTCAGAATAAAATTTCTCAGACAAATCAACATTACACATACAAATTAAAAAAAAAAAAAAACGCTCGCATCTGACATTGTTATTTGTTACAAATAACTATATCGTAAATCTCCTGCAAAGAAATAACTCATTTTTTAATACAGAAGCTCTCAAATGTAAAGCTTTCCGCAACCAGAAATACTTATACCTTTAATAGAAACATCCTCACACTACAAGCACACATAAGCCTGATTTGTATCGGACTTACAGCAATTTATATTTTAAATAGTTTTCGTTGTTTTCCTAAGGGGTTATGTTGAGATAAATAACTAAATAAATTTACTGTAAAATTGTTCTTTTTATTTGTTATTTATAATGTATTATAATGAAATTATATTATCTATTTAATCTATCATGTTGCCTATCAGTTCTATATGATATATGGTAAAAAATTGTTGGACCATTGTGTTAAGTAGAGAGTATATCATTCAATTTGAAAGGAGTTTAAAATAACAAGAGGTTTGTTGTTTCGTGAATGTACCTAGTTATAAACATACTTAATTGATCGTATATTTTTACACTAATTTAAATTTATTATAAACAAAATACCAATAAAATAAACACAGTATTAAAACAAATCACATCATGTGTGATAATTATGTTCTAATTTAATATCGTACGTAGGTTGGAATAAATGTCTTTTTGATTAAATCCGCTATAAAACAGTCATTATAGAAACTGATCTGTTTTCCCGGTTCAAATAAACAACTCGATGAAATCGACAAAGATTGCCTTTGTCGAACGAAGAGAAACTTCGAGGCGACTAATGCTTTTTACTGTTCAAGTTTTATTGTCACTTTTTCCAACTTCTATATCTCTTCCTGAAGTTTTTGCAGGCTCGTGCGCCTTTTTCACTGCAATTATTACACGTGAGCTGATAATTCCGCGAAGTTTTCCTCTTCATCTCCTTCATGATTTTATATTTGAAACTCCTTACTTGTAAAGATAAAAGAAAGTTGTTTTTTTTCGCGTTTAGTTTTAAACTTCAATATATTTTCCTTAAACGTCTAGTTTGTGTATTCTGTATATAATTTCGTCGGCAGTTATTCCCAATGCATTTTGTTACAGTGAATATATTTTATGATGCATTTAGAGTTAAATGAAACGTATTCTTTTAAAATAATTGTAGCAATTTGATCAAATTTTTACATCTTTGTCGAAAATATATCATCGAACATGTCATTATACGTTTCTGTGCCATTAAGCGGAATTACATATTCCTTATCTTTTTTCTTACATTCCTAGATTCGTATCTTACATATTTCATTTTCCCGGATTATTTGACCTCCGCCTGGCTTACTCATGCTGAATCCCTAATTCCGCAACAAAAATGAGAACATTTTTATCTTCAGGTGTACCGAAACCTAGATTATTCATTCGCAAAACTAACGGGTAGTAGAATGAAAGGGTAACGAAAAAATATCAATGAAATTGGCAAATAAGTTTAAATTAAATAAATATTCATAAAAGTTCCCGTTTTCTCATGTGAGGATAAATTACAGTTGCGCTTGTCTTCTAAGTTTCCGCATTTCAACATTTCTTACTTTTTTCCTTATTTGCTCAGAGGACGCCCTACTTTATTATGATTTAAGTTTCATTTCCGACATCTACAGATGATATTATTTATTATATGCTCTGGCGTTTGGACATTCGCACTAATGATAAAGAAAGTTCTCATTTTAAACAAGTTATTTGCGGGGTTTTTTCTTTCATATTACGTTACATATTTTGATTTGGTCGAACGCAAATTGATTGTAATCTAACATTGTAAGATTACTTAGACAGACAAGTTTTTTAACTGGACTTGAATTGTCTGGTGAATTGAATCATCTTGTCCGCTTTATATTTTGTCATCAAAATAAACCTTCGTGGTAAAACCTAATGGAAAATTATGCTATTTTAGTTATTTTCACATACTCTTTTGTTATATTTAGTAGTAATTAAAAACAAGGAAATTGCCTGTAAAAGTACAATACAATCACAATAACCATAAAACGTAAACAAAGGAACTAGTGTTTATGTGAGTGTTCCCGGGTTCCCAAGTTGTAGTTTTAATCGACTACAAAAATAAAAACACATGAACATTTTTTGCAATGTTGTAAGTAATGTTAGAATTAAGAAGTAAAGCTAAATATAAACACAGTTGTTAGATTCCTATTTCGTTCGTAAATCCTGGAGAATGTGTAGTAAAGACGACGAAACTATTGACTTAGTTGAATGTCCGCAATGCCGAAATATACCTTAGGGCGAGATTGTGCCCGTGACGCCGGAACAAATAAACTAAACGAAATTATCCTGCAACGTAGACGTTCGCCTATGCATCATGCAGCATCTCTTATCGAATAGAAGTGGATTTCACATGCGGCAAAGTAGGTTGCAATAAATCCTTTCACTAATTGCAGCTTAGAATTTCGTGCCTTTACTTATTTTTTGTATAACTGATGGATGAATTTACTATAAATAACTGGAATATATATACAAATTCATGAAAATGTATAGAAGATTATCGTTTCAGGTCTATTAGCTGTTAACAATTTGTATTACTCTGTCCAGATGTATAATAATTATCCTTCATCCCCATACGTAAAAACATTGCTTTACTGACGAATTTAAAAAATATAATCGATAAATGTTTTCTTCAGGCTAGTAAGCCCGATGGTGATGACAAGCTTCTTTAATACCACTTTATTATTTTCTACCTTTCTTCTTAATATTTTCATTTGTTTGATAAGACTAAAAAAAATTGCGAATAAACAACGTTTCTTCCAACATGACAAGATAATGGTAAACTCTGCTTATCACTGATGTTTGTGAACGTTTCTGGCTTTAAATATCTACTCCATTATGTAATTCCATCGTAATTCAGTGCTTTGTGTTTTGAATGTTATTGGCACCTATAAGCAGTCGGTTTAAATTTGCTGTATAATTTCAATTACAAAACATTTTAACTGCTTCAGTAATAACACACATGGGGAAATATAGATAATTGAGTTTAGTTATATTTTGTAATATTGGAATGAGCTTAACCTTTGCTATAAAGTATAAATAAGATATCGTACCATTTATCTCTTTCCCTTTTCAATATTACAAAAATGATTCATTAAAATAAAGCGACATACCTAAAAGTGTTTTGAAAAGTTGTTTAAAAACCACTCAATACAATAAATTTTCAACATTAATAACCATAATTAAGTTTTAAATCAAGCCCACTTTAATTTTATTAAAAAAAACATTTAATCTCGCCTGATGCACGAGCACCACCTAACGGTGAGAGGCCGAAGTATCAGGTGGCTGTCTGTTTCGCCGGCTTGTAGTGGCATGAAGAAGATTGAAAAGAACCAGGCCAGAAGATCTTTTAGATAATTTCCTTGGAGCACTGTCAGTGGACTTCACACCTCGTGCTAATTGTTATTCCATTTACTTGTTACTCTGTATATTTTTGAATAGATTGTAAATAAGCAGATAAAATACAAAAAAAAGCAACAAACAGCGTGCATTTATTTCTGCAGGGTAAGTTATATTTGAAACGGCGGCGATTGTACGTTTATCAGAAGACAAAAAAAAGGAAAAAATGAGACTTTCTGAGTGCAACTTTGTCACTTGCCAGAAACTAGCTTATGGTATAGACAAATTGCTATACGCATATTGTTGAAACTTTTGTTATGTTTTAGTCTTTACTATTCCAAATACGTGGCAAATACATACATAATATTGTATACAGAGGAAAAAGCAACTTTAATGAAAATGTATTTCACAGGTTCTTTTAAAAATTGTGATGATTGTATATATATTGCATATATATATATATATATATATATATATTTAATATATATAATATAATAAATATAATATACAGTATGTCCCCGGATCGAGTTTACAAGAGGAAAAAAGCTAATTTTACGAAAAAATCTCAAAGGCAAAAGAAATTTTGATTGATTTGAGACCCCCATTTATGACATCAAAATACGACTACTCTGTACTCCTAAAATAAAAAATTTTGGCAATTTGTTAGAATAATATTTAATTTTTTAAATTTGACTACAAGTAGCTGTTGCCTAGTGGCAAACAATTTAAATGTCAGAAATCTAATCTAATCGTAAATAAGTACAAAATCTTGACTTTATTACCGTGTTAGGGTATGGTTAGCGAAAGTTACCTTTACGTTATTAGAAAATTTAACCAAAAATTTGAAAACGTTTATGTCTCTCGTAGTTTTGGACTCTGTAGAAAACCAACCCAAAATTTCTTTAAGAAGAAGGGCGCTCCAGACATGGATTTTGGATAAATCAAAATCAAAAATAAAACTTTGTTCATTCAATATTTTGTTTATATTTCTGAGATTTCAATTAATTATCAATAGGTAATATCTGCTATCTAAACAAATTTAACAAATTAAAATTATAAAAATTGATAAAAAAATTATTTTGATAACATAAAGGGGGGAGTTAAATTAAGTAAAAATTCTTTTTCCTTTAAAAAAATTTTTTTTTTGTAAAATCAAAGATAAAATTTTTTTCCCTCTTGTAAACTCGATCCGGGGATATACTGTATATTTACGAACACAGCATAATTTTTAACAGAATCTGCAGTTGTTATGTCTCTAGCAACAGCTAAATAAAACTAAAGTTACACAGATTATTATAAATAATTATTAAAATAAATTTCAACACCGATGTTTTTATTGGATATTTCATTATAAGTAATAGGTACGTTGTGTTTCTATAATTTATGTAAAACTGTATAGATATGCATTGAACTTACTACGTACCTAAACTCACATAAAGCTGTATACATACTTCGGTGCGGTTTTATATCTTCAGTATTATTGTGTTTTGTGGCAATACAATACATTTGTATGCAATATTTTCTTAAGTGTCATTTGGAACAATATATGCATCCAGGTTTGTATGAATATTTATCAACCTCAACATTCACATTCGTTATTTGATTTGAATGAGTTTTTATGTATATTTGTGTGAATTAAATTGACTTGCTTTTTCTTCAGCCGCATACAATTAAATCCGAACTTTTATAATTAATTTTGTTTGGAACAAATTTATTCTACATGTTAATTGCTTAGTGTGATTATGTCCTGATAATTTTTCATTAAAAGTAAATTGCACGGACTTAAAATTAGGTTCGTTAAAAGTATATAAGTAACGCTGTAATTAGTGCAAAAAGTCTTAATTCGTTTCATTAATTAGAAATTAAATACTCAAGGGACGTGACGTGAAGAACAAAGAAAATTAAAAAAAAATATTGTAGGTCATCAGGGTATTATACATGTTAATGACGCTATAGATATGCTAAAATTCATGACGATAAACTGAGTAATATCGTCGAAAACGTTTCCTGTGTGAAGGGTACGTACGTGGGCAATTTGATTGGTCTTGTTCGCCCTAAAAGTCGACCCCAGACGATTTGCAGCCGTCATCTGTACGTATTTCAGAGAATTTCGCTCTTACCTCGCGAGGCGCCGAAAAGTACGGTGATTCATTTTTAGTGTTTGCGGCGTTTCGTGAAAGTATCAGGATAAGTTCGCGTCGTCTAATGGGATTTCTGGATTGATTAGAAATGTTTCGAGCGTTTTCTCCCTCTGCGTAAACATCAACAACTCTTCGAGTTAAAAATTAAATATTAATTTCCGCCCGGAAATTCGTGTTATATTAGTACATTTAATTGCAAAAAAAGTATTTTTTTAAAAAATGATGCATCAGTGAAATTTAGTTGAAATTAAAATTAGGTAGTTACAAAGTAATTAAAGTTTAACCTTGATATAATGATTAAGGATTAAATGGCTTTTACATAAAATTTTGATCAGTTTATCTTCTCCAGTTTATATTATTGTTACAAATGGCAAATGACGATTTCGGAAATATATATTTATATTTGTGTAAACAGCTAAATTCTACGCTTAAATTAATTCGCCTTCGATAATTTTTATAATTACGTAAATATGGATAATGGCATACTTCGAGTTTGTTTCTCTAAAACACTAACACATTGTTAAATTTTAGTGGTGCTTTATATCAAGCGGTGGAAGTGGCGGAAACTTATTGTTCATCGTGCCTCATGAAAATTCATAATAAAATAGAAACACAAATCGCGTTTACCGCGTTCACCTGCAACAATTAAAATATATATGTACAATATTCTTTCAAATCTATAAGAAAACGGCATTAGAATAATAGCGACACATTATCAGTTTAAAGTGAAATTTGAAATAAATATTCTGAAATATAATTGAAAAATGTGTCATTTTTTTTGTAAAACCCAGTATTATGATTTGCGATTACTGTTGAATATTAACAATTAAGCCTTGAATATTGGCTTTATTTTCAAATGAGGACATTTCACTTTTCACGTATTAAGAAATTGATGAAGCTTTGCATTTTAGCATTCAAGCTCATATCAGAGTTTTCTTTCTACGGCAGTCTCTTAAATGCGCATTTTTCATAAATGAAAATTCCATTTTTTTTTTACAAAACACAAATCTATGTAAATAAAAATCAATTGCTACATGTATGAGGGAGCATCACTTGAGGGCGGCTCGACCGATTTGGCTGATTTTTTTTTGTTGTGTTCGTAATTGTCAGGAGTTTTGTATGAAAGAAAATTTTTGGAAAATCCACGGAAAAAGTCGGATATTTTTAGCGTATTTTTCGGTATTCTAGCAAACAAATCGATCCAGATAGCCCGGATTCGAAAATTGTCAAATTTTTAAAGTCAGTTGTCACTCATGACACGGACGGCTCACGCATGGCGAAGTGAGACTTGAGAACGGCTCTACCGACTTGGCTGATTTTTTTTTTTTGTGTTCGTCAGGACAAGGAAATTTATCTATCTATCATCTACCTACATCTATTATTGTATTAAATGACTGGACAACGACTGTCGGGTGGGTTCGGTTGGGTTGGGTTTGTATGAAAGAAAATTTTTGAAAAATCCACGGGAAAAGTCGGAAATCTATCTATCTATCTTCTACCTACATCTATTGTTGTATAAAATGACAGGACAACGACTGTCGGGTCAGCTAGTTATAAAATAAAATTACGTACATTTTTATTTTATGTTTTATTTAAAATATCCATTTCCATATCCATATAATTTCTGCCCTTATACAGTGAGATCGAAAAAAAGATTAGTCAAAGTAAGCCATGAACAGAAATCGGCATGTCTTTACTTAAAGCTCTATTTATTTCTTAATGTCAATTTTGACGTTTGTCAAAAATGTTCAATAGGAAAGTGCTCCTGAAATTCTTCATAACAAGCAACGTAAGAATATTACCATTTACCGTTTCCTGTTTCATTTCCATTTCAAAAATAGAATTCTAAAAGAAAGCTTTGATTTGTTTGGACAACATTTTTGCAAACGTCAATTTGACATTAAGAAATAAACAGTGGTTTAAGTAAAGACAAGCCGATTTTTGTTCATGGCTTACTTTGACTAATCTTTTTTTCGATCTCACTGTATAATACGCTTAAATTGCGAATACACTAACTTTGCTCATTTGTACACCATTCAATTCAATCATGATAACGTCTTGAGGTTTTCTCACTTTATTTTATTCTCGTGAAATTCTTCGCACGTACATGAAAACTGTCGGAAGCACTACACTGCGATTATTCCTATAATGCTTTCTGCTGCTGCAATTGTCAAATAGTCTTGGGGCGATTGTCGGTTGTAACGCCATCAGTAAATCAGTTGACATTTACATTTAAATATGTGAAGACACGTAAATGTCTTTACATTCCGAGCACTTCGGTGCAAAAATCTCGCATAACCGTTGACATTTGTTCGTGTGATTTGTTTATAATAGATTTTTTATTTATTTTTCCAAAATGAATTATAACAAATTGTGTGACGCTTTAAACGTAAGAAAATTAGACAGATATTTATCAAGTTGAAGTAGCTTTAAATATAAAAAAGTTAATTGAATCGATGAGTGGAAGAAGGATAATATTACAAAAAATGCGAATAACATTACACGGCCTTTAAACATTGATAACTGATAAACTGAGTGACATTACATTTTCCAAAAAATAGCTGATTTCATAGTCTAGAATATGTCAATGGATAGCTTTTCAGTAGAACTTATAGTTTGGGCAAGAAACATATTTTTTTCGTTTTTCTCAAAAGTGGGGTTTCGGAAATCTTATCCTTTTTCCACTCACCGATTCAATTATTCATTACATGAATTAAAATAAAATAAAAATGGTGAATGATTAATGATGATAAATGATAAATTTATACAATTGCTGAAGAATACAAGTATTAAAGTTCTAAACTAATACAAAATATCAGTATTGAAACTGAAGAAACTAAAACTATTAGAATATCTCGCCTCTTTTGCGTCCTTTGGAGGGGTTCTTTTATCAGGTTTCACCTCCATCGGTTGTAGGATTTAGGCGTGAAATATTCAGAGGTGGATATTTTAGTCGAATTTATAATTGACTCAGTTAACGACGTTCAAGCTGTTGTTTGTGGCTAGATTCTCCTTCCTTCAAAGGTATTGTGGATTAGAGTTAGCCAAGCGCAAGGAACAACAGGAATAGGTCAACTTTCCACTAACGTCCAATCCGAGTTAAATATTTATTTTTTACCATAACTTGGATTTAAGTTGTTGGGAAACAACCTCAGACGGAGAGCAAATATTCTATTCTAGCCTGTACAAAATGTGAAAGGCACTTCTTAGGACATTTCTTGCTATTGTTACTCATAGTTCAGTCTGATTGAATTTTTTGTCGTAAATTAATATTTTACAGTATTGGCGTGTTTGTAGTGTCCAGAACTTCTTTAAATTTGTAAAAATAGTGAGTGATTACCCAGTGTAGTCAGTGTAGTCAGAAACTACAGAATCGAAGGCCGAGAACTAGACGGAATAGTTACCTCAATAACCAAAAACAGGAAAGGAAAAATGAAAAAAAAAAATATTAAAAAATGCTAAAAATAAAATCTTCTTTTATAGTAATAAAAAAATAAAGTTTATGTATATGCAAAATTTCTAACATATTCCGTAATCTCACCAAGAACGCGTACAAAAGTTATAAGACGATACGTTTAATGTGTCTTGATTTTAACGAGAATTGTTCCGTTATAAAACTTTATGGCTCTTTACATTATAATAGAAAACCAATAGACATTTACAATTTCATTATGATTATTACGTTTAGAAAATGTTCAAAATTTCAAATTTGTACAATTCGAATTGCTTAATCGACTGTGAAGTTTGCTATGTTAAAAAATTGCGTCGATGCTTTATAGAGTACTGTAGATTTAAGGCGTCGAACTAAATTAGATTTCTTGTTTCAGGTTGTTGTTTCGTGACGTTCTATACACGTAAGGCAGCCCTGCAGGCCCAGGATGCACTGCACAACGTTAAGACGCTGAACGGGGTGAGTGTTCACGAGATCACGTTATTCAGATTTGACAGCCCACGTCTCATTTGCAAACTCCGCACGTCCTAACCTTTCTACCCTCTGCTGACGACGGCATGCAAAAAGTCGCTCAGACTCTTACCCTCCTGGAAATTTACGCTACCCCATTAACGTTACGCGCAACCCCGTTATAAAGACGTCTCCAAACGATTACCATTCGATGTATAGTTCTTTTTTAACTTTGGCGCAGAGGATTTACTGCACAATTAACTTTTATTAGCATAAAAGATAATCCTTCGGATTGTTCGTATGTTATACATAGATAATTTCTTCCTTAAAGCGAAGGTACTAATAAATAGTAAAACTTCTATGAATTAAAATATGTCGTACTCAAATCTATTATTAACATTTAATATACAGGTGAGTCACCACCGACGCGCGACGCCAAGGAATTTCATGACGAAACGGCATATATTCTTCAACTTCTCTTGCAGGCGGATTATATAAGTCAATAAGGGCTACATTTTAAAAATATTTTCAAATATACAGGCTGCTCCAAAAAAAGAATGGCATATCAAAGTTATATTTTTTCTTATGGAACATCCTGTATTTCAACACATTTTTGAATTGTACGTAAAAAATAAGCCATATGTCTAAATACTAAGTGTTCTGATTTATTTCGATTTTTCTTAAAATGTAAGGTTTTAGAAAAAATCCCCAAACGAAATTAATTATGACAAATTTAATTTTGGGCCTAGTTAATAGACCAGTCCCTTAATTTATTTAGTAATTTACTACTACAACTTTTTCTACAGCATGTTCAGAATTTGCAGTACCAAATTCAAACTGTAATATGGGGCTTATTTTAAACTGAACATCCCATTTTTTACGTACAATTCATGTTCATGTTTTGGAATACAGGGCCCTGTATATTTGAAAATATTTTTAAAATGTAACCATTATTGACTTACATAATCCGCCTGCAAGTTGGAGAATATATGCCGTTTCGCCATAAAACTCCGTGGCGTCGGTGGTGACTCAGCCCGTATACTGTATTATTCAGCCGAGCGTTTTGTCGTTCCTTGAACAAAGGCATTTTGTTAAAAAAAAAACATGCTGATATGGACTCTCTAGTACTAAAGTAGTCCATAGAAGTTCGATTAATTAGTTCAATTCACAAAATTTTGTCCTGCCAACGATTAACTAGTATTGGGTTGACATGCGGCGGATGTGACCATCGCAACATTCCCTATACACAGTTAATTGCCATTAAAGCGATTGCAACGGGAAAAATAGAAACACTAAAGTACAATATTTTATAAAAAATAGAAATCCGACCAGAAAGTTTTCAAATATAAGTGGAATTTAATAATGATAACTGGAATTAATGTGACAATCATTTATGATTTTAAGCAGAATATTTAAAATGTAAATTAACATTTTTCTTAAATTAATGTTTCATAGGCCGTCTGGTATCCGCAGGGCAATAAAACAGATAACTAAAATATTTAATTTTTTATTTATTTCGTTTTATCAGATATCAATTTCAAATTGATATTTGTAAACTTCCATATAAATTTAACAACATTTTGGACATGTTGCTGGTATTAAATCCGAGTATTACATGATATTTTTGCTAAGTAATATTTATATAAGCTAATTATATTTTTTCACTTTTCACTAGCTTTAATACTTATCATTATGTAGCTTGATTCTAATTCGAAAAATTGTTTTTCTGCAATAATAATTATTAGCTGCTACTGGAATGTCAATTCTTTAGTTGTCATTAAACCTGTCCTTGAGATTTCCATTTTTTTTCTTCTTAATCTCATCGCTAGTTGCTTACTGCCGGGACGAAATAGTTATTTACGTAATAAGGGCTGTTAAAAAAGCTATAAAGGTCAAGAGAGCTGTTTAATGCTAACGCGGTCGTTATAGCTCTTTTATTAGAATTATCAGAATTACCTGTAAAAACTTTTCAAAGTTGTCTAAAATGTTGCTAATTTATTGGTTGAAAAACGCTACAGCCTAAAATAAATACACTCTTCTGTTGGAGCCCACAAAGTTGTGCTTTATTACAATAAATGAAATTTTCAACTGTCGCCTGTAATTAATATCAAGTTAGTTAATATACATTTACATATATTATGTACAACATATTGTACATATTTGATATTTGATAATTTTATTAATGGTTGACATGTAATTAGATTTTAATATTAATTAATTTTGCTGAAGCCACGTAAATACAATTATAAAACCAATTACATCATACATTTCACTGATAAGTTTTAAATGAATTATCTTTATTGTGTACACAGATTGTTGCCTTAGTTTATTGTATATAAAATAAAGCAACATTATTTTGATATTTTCCTGTAATAAAAACAAAATAATTGCTAAATATTTTATAGAAATAAAAATACTTTAATCCGATTTAAATAAAACAAAAACTACTTAAACATTTATATTAAAAATTTTAATGCTTTTGGTTCAGGAAAGTTAGAA
Source organism: Lethrus apterus (assembly GCA_018397195.1). Classification (NCBI taxonomy): domain Eukaryota; kingdom Metazoa; phylum Arthropoda; class Insecta; order Coleoptera; family Geotrupidae; genus Lethrus; species Lethrus apterus. The sequence goes on along the minus strand of JAFFZR010027852.1, from coordinate 2,770 downwards.
CATTTTGTTTTTACGAAGACTGTACTTCATAAAAGCTTTACTCCGTTCCCAACATTTATAGTTAAACGCTCATCGCCATACTTCTTTAGTACGTAAACAAATTACTTTTACATTGGAACTAACTTTGCAGTTATATATTTTTATGTCATGTTTCAAAAGGAAGCATTACTTAAATCCACCGCGTATATTACGTAAATGTGTTTTATTCATCTTTGTCGTGCAGGTTCACTAATTAAATGACACTTTTATGTGCTTTAATTGAAGTCTTTCGAATTTAATTAAACGTAATTGAGAAATGCACGTCACGCGATTAAAAAAAATATATAGCAATAATTTATATACACGGTGTTTTACCCATTAATTTTTTTATCGCTATCGTTTATATTTTACTATAGTTCGTTCATAATTTCGAGGGAGTAAATACATAAGCTAAAATTACACTGCAACAATTTTCGAACTTACCGTTAGTTGGCCAACACCGATTAGATGTCAGTTCTAAACTACAGTTCTTATTTGAATACATTCAAATTAAAGTGATTAATTCACATTGCTGCACTTCACTTCTATAAAGAACTGTTTTTTATATCGTCAATAAACAATAAATGACTCTTGAAATACTTTAAAATCGACACCTGACAGCTGTCACACATGTAAACATTAAATACCGGAAATCTGGTTGCGCATACTGTGTAAACGTTTCTCGCAAGTAGCCAATCAGAGGGCGAATTTTTTAAGTGAGAATTTTAATTTAGTCCTTCGAAATTATGAACGTAGTATAGGGTCATTCAATAAGCGCGCCGGCTTTGATATATCGAATTATGAGCTTTCTTTTTTCAAAACACATTAACAAAATATATAAACATGTTCATCACACCTTACCATTTCAGGTATGGAAATGATGTATGGCATATGACTACCTCTACTGCGCTGGAATGCAACTCTGTTCGTGAAATTAGCTATGACTGCCCTACAAGTTTCCACTTCGATTTCGCCGACAACCCGTCGAATTTCCTCCTTCAAGTCACGGATGTTTCGGGGTTTATTGACATACACCAATGATTTAAGAGTACCCTAAAGAAAAATGTCACCTCATTTCGCGTAATGCTGACCATCAATGGCCACCAAGATTATGTGACTTAACTTGTGATTTTTTTCTTTGGGGTACTCTTAAATCATTGATGTATGTCAATAAACCCCGAAACATCCGTGAGTTGAAGAAGGAAATTCGACGGGTTGTCGGCGAAATCCAAGCGGAAACTTATCGGGCAGTCATAGCTAATTTCACGGACAGCGATCTTGCATGCCAGCGCAGTAGAGGAGGTCATATGCCCAACATAATTTTCCATACCTGAAATGGGAAGGTGTGGTGAACATGTTTATGTATTTTGTTAATGTGTTTTGAAAAAATAGAGTTCATAATTCGATATATCAAAACCGGCGCGCTTTTGGAATGACCCTATATAACAAATATTTAGTATACATCATAGTTTCACTCAAATCACCACTACTTTCCACTCTATCCTAGCTCTTTCTCCTTTCCGTGCATTTTTAAACCCCATCAGTCTTATCCAACATCGTGCACATTTATATGGCCGCAATTCGGGGGAGAAGCTTACTTCTAAACTCTGCTGTTCTTCATCTCCTTAATCTACAATAAGTTTCTATTATTTGCTATGATATATAATTTCGATCGTATGGCTAATGCTCGACTAATACTCGCCTGCATGCACAGAAAAAGTAAATAATGTTTATCGTACATACGAAGGGTTTAGAAACATAATATACAGGGTCCTGCAATAGTACGTCCGTCTTTCATAACTCGGGCAGTATGCTAGATAGCCATTTAAAATTCTGGCGATGTAATATACTAGTAAGCCTGCATCTTCTAAAAATATTTTCGTATATACAGGCTGTTTCAACAAAAGGTGGCACCGTAAAATTTGATTTTTTTAAATGGAACAGCCTCTATATTTTTACATTATTTAAGATACCAGACTGCCCTCTATTCATCCCCAGAATATCAAGGTAACCTGTTTAGCCGTTTTAGAGTTGCAATTGTTTTTGTTAAAAAAATGTAAATTACATATTTCAAATAAAAAACCGCTACGTCCAAACGCTTAAATTTTTTACAGTAAAATTTATTGTGTGAATTTACGGAAGTTGGGAGATGATATCGCTAAATTATTTCTATCAGCGGATATACAGGCTAGTCAGTATGAAAGTATCAACTTTACCAACTTTGAAATTATTTTTCACAATTTTTTTAAAGGGAACACACTGTTTATTTTCACAAGAAGTGATGCAGAATTAAATTCTTCGTCGATCCATCTAGTTTCCCTATACCTATCTTTAGCAGTTTCTACGATAATCGAGGATATTCAAAATACCAGTATTCAACTTTATTTTCTATTTTAAACTAGCTTAACAGCGAATTGAATTAAGGAAAAAGTGTCAATGTGTTCTTCTCTTGAAAGAAAATTAATATTAATAACAAAATTTGTTGAAACGGGTAATGGTAAAACAGAAACAAACAAACAAAGAAACAAAGACTGATACAAAACTGGGCAAACGTGTTTGAATATTAAAACGAAATTCAAGTAAAGTGATAAACAATCACAGTTACAGAGGGTAAGGAAACAAACAAAGATGGATTCTGTTTATGAACACTCAGATGTTTTGCTTCTAAAAGCGTTAATTATTCTTTCTTCCATATCTTCTACTGTTGTTGGAGTTTCAGCATAAACAATTTCTTTTACACGTCCCCATAAAT
>JAFFZR010027851.1:0-17750 GCA_018397195.1 Lethrus apterus | reverse complement strand
GTTTTACGCTTTGTTAAAGTTTAATTTCAATTTAAAATTAAATAAAATTGTTAGAAATAGTTAAAACAGTATATTATTAAAAATGGATAAACTAATGAAGCAATTTTTCACCAATAAAGGCCCAAACGCAAAATATAAACATAACCATAACCTAACTTATTAACTGCACCGCAACTGCACCTAGTTTTAATAGGTGTTTGAGGGGAAGAGGGATTACCGGTATCTGTACTAAACGGTGCAGTTGTCAAATCATTGGAAAGCGTTTTATACGTTTTGTACTGCACAGGAGATGCTCCCAGCGACGTTTCGAAAGCAGCTAATTGTGTATTACTATTTATGAAAGACCTGTCACGTGACACTATCTGCGCGAAAGTCAGTAGAGATGAAAATCTCCAGTGGCGTATCGTAACTAATTTAATTAGTGATAAAATATAACAAACTGATGTGCGACTCCACCTAGTGATAAAATATGATTACGTTTTCATAAATGTCTTACAGTTATAAACGTAACATTAAAATCTTCCAATTTTCAAATAAATTTAAACTGGTTTTGCAGTTTGACACGAAATGAAAAAGATAGATTTTCCTTGCGCACATATGCTAATTTGTAAGATAAATATACCTGAACACACTACAAAACATTCACAATAAAAACTAATTAACATTATTTACGACCACAAATGGCGTGATTAAAATGATTATGAAATTCACCCTCATGAACGCATTATAGACTCGTCCGTTTAAAAATTGAAATGCGCAGGTCACATGACAGGCCTTTCGTAAAAAAATACTACTATTGCCCGGCCTAATTGTTTTTCATTGCTCTCAGATTTAATCGATAGATCAAGTTCTCAATATGCTCGGATCTAGATCTATTTATGCGTTCTTGAAGTCAATCTCGAACACGGCCATATAATAAAACTATGCGTTTTCACACCTATTTCCTGTTTTAATTTTCTATCTCTTGTTTCAGATTATCTTCCTATTATCTGCACCTTGTATTGTTCTTTTCTCTCAATTCTTCCTCTCATATTGTTCATTTCGGTTTTGATCCGTTTCTTATATCATTTTTGCCTGTAATTACCTATTTCTTTTATGATCATTGTTAAATTGTATTATACTTTACCTGTAGCTTGCCATTTTTCTGCTCCTTTTCTCCGATTTCTTTTTTATTAATCTTCCAATGTTTCGTTCCTCTCTTGTTTAAGCAGTTATTATTTCTTTTATACTATTTTACTATCTAATCAAAATGTGAAAAACTTTCTGAGAATTCACTATTCTCTGTGCATATTTTTTGTAATCTGCCGGTATTCATGGAAAATGTTTAATACAAATTAGGTACTTATATAATGATGTTTAAACTTTAAACTTATCTTTTACAATAAAACGTTATGAATGTTTCAAACACACAATTTTTTCAAATATGTTGTCTGAACAAATTTAATTAAAAGTACAAAGGTTTGGTTAGTCATCAGAAGTAATAACAGTTTTTGAATATAAGTAATAAGCATTTTACATTTATTTTATATTCAAGAAGCGGTACAATATCTGTTTAAATGCAAATACAATATATATGTATCTAAATCTAAATCTACAAAACAAATATTTATAAAAATGGAAAACAAATGTACATTTTTTATTTATTAAAACTGCTATAACTATTAACCCTTAGCTATGTAATTCTGAATTATACTTATGAATCGCTAGTAAATAATTATTCATAGCAGATAAGTTACAAAATGAGTAGGTTCATCCATAAACTTGTGTAATATACTATTATATTCAAAGTGCTTATGTGCCTATTATCTCCATAAATGTAGTTAAGGGTTAAACATATCATATTAAAAAAAAAACATGTATTTACTTTCCAAGATATAATAAAATATGATATGTTTTTATATAATACAAATATATATATAGATATAAATATTCAAATATTTATTAATACACAAATTTTTTTTGCTTAACTATTTCCAAGATTGGCAAGAACACTTCCAATGAACTATGTAATTACAGATGAATATAAAAATGAGTGAATATTATTACATTTAGTATATAAACAATTATCAAAAAAAAAAAAGGAAAACCCTAGCAATTAATTTCAGCGAGTTTACTACATTCATAGCTTTTCCAGATTAAAACCTTTAAGCAATATTCCTTTGAATACAATATGATAAACAACGAACAAAATATAGTGAAATGGAAGACTAGTTAAAATTTACTTATGAGTAAATTAGTTATGCAATCAAGTTATGATTTTAATGCATTAACAAATAATAATGTATTGGATATTTTTTTTCTTATTCTTATATCGATCACTAATAGGAAATAAACCTTTGATAAGTAAACATGGTTTTCGCTGGTCCATGTTATTATTTTATGTACATGATGTGGATGAATATTATAAAAAATCTGTGAATAAATTCTCACATGAAATTCCTCAGCTTATTGTTTTTTACATTTACAACTTTTTAAAGGATATCAAAAATGTTATAGAATCTGCTTAATACAAAATATATCAAACGAAAAATATATGCAATTAGTCCAAAGTACCGAATACACAAAAATAGCGCATTTAACACTTTGTGATAAATAAAAGCATAGATATGCATACATGGAACTTTGAGGGCAACTTGTTTACAATCGTGGAAATCTCCAGTTGGAATGTCGTTGCAGCTATTCTCTGCACATATCCTCCAGTCAAGCAATTGCCTTAGCTTCAGGTAAAAATGATTCCCAGTATTTTACCATCTAACAAACAAACAAATTTTTAAAACAACCAAGTTACAATTTATAAATTACAGATTTAAGTAACTTCAATAAACATTTATATATTTATTTATAATTCCTTTAACTGACCTGTGCTTGATGTGCCATATGATTTTCCAGATATTTTATAAAAGTAGTCTTGAAGTCACAAATCCGACCTTTCTCGAATCTTTCCATTTCTAATTTGATCATTTTGGAGATTCTTTCAAAGTTTTCACGACCTCTCTCAACTTTAGCCTCCCACTACAACATTGTTATGAATACATAATAAAGTAACAGTTTTCTATAATACCTCAATGACTTCAACATCGGCTTGTTCTATTTTATCTGTTCTGTTTTGGAGTTCAAATTTTGCTTTGGTTTCTCGTTTTCGTGTGAGCATTTGCTGAGAATGCTGCCAATGTTGGAACAATTTTGTTCGCTCGTGAAAAGCATCTCTAACGGCGCCAAGAAGTCCTAAATAATCTTTTAAAAGTTCACATAAGATAAAGAAGTCAGTGTTTGCTTGTTCAACTTGAAGAGCTTCAACCTAAAATAAATTTCTTGAATAAAATTACAATTTAAACTTAACAAAAATACTTTTTCTTCTGTGTCTGCTAATTGAGAAAGTGCTCTAGACAATGAATTGTGATCCTCACAAGCACTAAGCATTGCTGCAGAGCGTGCTACACCATTAGTTAAATGAGATAATTCTTTACGATATGAAACCATTGCTTCAATATTTGTGTGTAACTTTCTTAGTTGAATTTCTAATGTTTCAACATGAGCCAATTTTTCTTCAAACCACTACAAAAAAATGAATATGATGTGACAATAAGACAAAATAAAAAAACAATCATTTACTGGATCAGCTTCATCCATTTTATAAGTTATTTTATTCACAGTTTCTCCAACCTTGTTGAACAGCCTCATAACACCAGCGCTGCTTAATGCTGATGTACTTGTTGCTTTAGGAAGTTCAACATCTGTGTAAATTATAGTAATCTTTAAGATATTATCTTTAACATTTGTGTTCTTGCACAAAATAAACAAAAAGAAATAATTACCAGACTCCAAAAACTCTCTAAAATCAGCGTCGAACACAAGAACTGGATGTAATGCAGTTCTATGGAGATATCGCTCTAATGATGCTCGCCTCCTTTCGACAAAATCATTACCGTTTACTGTACCACCTTCTTGGCTGGACATTTTAATTTTAGCATTTCCTATAAATTGTAAATTTATCATACTTAATTTTATACTACATGGACTATTTTAAATGATTTTAAAGGTTATAGACGCCTTAGAAAATCGCCCATGTGAAACGGCACTTTAGAAATACAAAAATAAAACAAAAAAAAAAATTAATCGTTCGATCACATAAGTTCATGTAAGATATAACTGTATGACACTTGTACACAATTAATGTGTAGGCTGTTTTATTTTTGTTGTTTTATTTTATAAATTACCATTAATCTACAAACTAGGAGAAAACTGTACGTGCAATGCTGTGCCAATTTTTAACGAGCAATTCATGTAGGTAATTAACATTTTTCTACCTCGTTTCTGTTCTAGAATTGGAAATTGATGTTTTTAATTTTTTTTTTAATAATCATAACTTACATTTCAAGTTATCAAAAACAAAAAGACTTTTTTTCATTGCCATTTGACTTGCCTCTTTGCGCAGATCTTTGTACTATGCTGTTATGCTTCCGGTCTGATTACGAAGATCTTCTTTTGCATTTAATAAATGATAGTACAGATAGACAGATGGAAAAATCACCAGCTGCACTGCCACTTCAAATGTCATCTTCTTGCTATTGCTCAGTATATGATCAGAGTAGACTGCTTGTTTTCTATTCTCAAGATGAGATTAACTTAGAGCCTGCCCTCTCATGTCGTAGTGTTCTAGCTTTAGAAGGACCTGTTGTTGTCAAGTGCGTCTCACACATAGTTCAATAGGGAGAGAAGAGCAAAATCCGAATTATTGTGGCTTAAGCATCTTGTACTCAAAAAATTTTGAGAATACCACTAGTATTGATATCGGTCTGATGTTTCCAGAATCTTTCTTAAAAAATTTTCTCCAAAGGTGCTGTAATTAGCTCAGACACGGCAATAATTGTTTTTGGGCTCAGACCATAGATGTCTGTTAAAATACTTAGGTTTAATTTTACAGAGAATGGTTAAAATTTCGCCTTTCGATAGTTTTATATTTTTGGAAAGCCCACAGTATGGCGGTTTTATCATGTCACATCCAATCATAGCTACCATTAAAGAAAAACAAAAGAAGGACGATAAATCGTAAGCTTCCGCGGCAGTTGTCAATTGAAATAAATTCTCCGCTTCCTGGATGGAATTGCCGGCAAAAGTCGAGCACTCATGCTCTTACGTATGATAAGTATAATTAGAAATCTGAGCCAAGTGGCTAGTACTCCATCAAATCCCAATGGAAAAATGTCTGTATTTTTTGATATCTTAAAATATGATAGTTGATTATTAAAAAAAACGTGAAATTGCATATTCCGGTTCTAGAGATGAAACAAGAAAAATAAAAAAATTGTAATTACCTACCTACCGACCTATTACCTCTCCTAACATTGACTAATTGTCCTCTATATAGATAAAACAATGAAACTAAAACACTGTATAGCTAGCTTGGTGTAACATTGCAAGACTGCACAGTCATTTAGAATTACTCCGTACAGCTGTACGGTATAAATGCAATACCATTCTTTCATAATTTTCTGTACTCATTTATAAATAAATAAATAAATACCTAGAACATTTTTTTCTGGTGCTGGTGGTATTATACGTCCAACTTTAAGGTATTTTTCTGTAAGTTTATCATGAAGACCTAGAAAATCACTAAATCTTCTGATTACTGCAAATTCCTTTTTCTTAAACAAAGGCATATTTGTGGTTGTACAAATGCGATAAGCCAAATATGACCCCATTCCTTCACCAATTTTTTGAGGTTCTGTTACAACAATGCTAATAAATTGATCTCCACTTGCAGCCTCAACCTACAACACACCAAACAAATAAAACAAAAATAAAGTAATTTCTTTCATTACTTACTTCTTCCATTGTGGGAGTGGTAATTATGTCTTGGTTTATTGGTACAGTTTCCATTTCATTTTTTGGTTCTGATATTTTTAATTTTGAGGAAAAATCCATGTCGCCATTGATTAATTCTTGATTATCTTCTTCCAAGGACAGGGAAGGGGGGTAATCCTGTTAATTAAGTTGATAACATTTGGTAAACAATATATGTATCACTTACAAGATAATGTTCATTATGGAAAAACAAACTTGGCTATAGCAATTTTAGAGCCGTTTTATTGAATTAGTCATAATTACAACAAATTTTTTAAACAAAACAAGGTTAGATGCAACTTTGTAGGTTAAGTACGGAAAAAGTCGACATTTCTTATTATACATATGTATATTATTACCTGAATCGCTGAACGAAATACGTCGTCGTCCTCTTCATCATTTGTTTTGATATCAACATTTTCGAATAAAGGGGGAGGTTCTATCGAATCAGCCATTTTTCCAAATAATTTTGACAAATAAATAGTTTGACAGAATTTAAGGACGACGGAAATAACTAGTGAAGGAAATTATTAAACGCGCCAATTTGAAAATTAACATTTAAAAAAATGTACTGCTATTTTTTATGAAACATTAACTTATATTGCTTTGATAATTAAGTAATGAAGATTATGGTTTAAAATGTTTGAATTGTGTGGTAAGCAAACGTTTTATTTTATTAACTTGGCATATTATTTTTGTATAAATACGAACCTATTGTATGAATAAACAATAAAGAACAATTATATAAAATCTACCCGCGACGTAATCTATGGCTTTTTTCAACTAGTCAAATGTCAATGATTTGTTTTTACGTCTTTTAGTTAAACTGGTTAAAATGTAAATTCCCTAGAATGTTTCAGCCACGATTACAAAATTTTAGTAGATTTGAGCTTAAATACAAAACAGAATAATGTTGCAGGAAGACTCCAACGGTGAAAATACATTCGAAATAATCGATAAAAAAATTGATGACAATTCGGCAGGGGAAAAGACAGGTACAAAAATAACTTTGTACTGTTTGTAAACATAAACAACAAATTTCTGATAAACGTTCTTAAATATTTTAATGATTTTTAGAGTCCATAAGTAGTATATCTTCATCAGCATCTTTGTTGCCTTCTCCCAGTATGTCCATAACTAGTGTGCCTAGTGGAAATTTATTATCTAATGTCCCACCCCCAACTGCATTACCAAGTTTTATTCCTACAACGGTGCCACCTGTACAGGTATTTCCTCAGGGAAATTCTATAGCAGGGGTGTCCCCATCAGTTCAAGGTAAAGAACTAGGATCACCATTAACTGTTACTTTGGCACAACCAGATAGCTTGGCAATTACTGCAGAGCCATTTTATCCTACTCAATTTAGGTAACTTATGATGTATGTTTATTTCAATGTGTCACAACGTATGTTTATTTAGTGCTGCAATTCCACCAAGTAAAGGTGTTCAGCATGGTAATATACAGCAAATGCATCCTCAGCTAACCGGTCAAGATTCTGGAGGTTTGATAGGTTGGGTCAAAGGAGCTGTCGCAAGTGGTGGTTTGTTATCGAAAGTTGCTGAAAAAGCAAAAAATTCTGTAGATTCAATGATAACTACTTTGGATCCTCAAATGAGAGAATATATATGTAGGAAAAATAATAAATTTTTTAGTGAAATACATCAGTTTCTAATTTTATAGATTCTGGTGGAGATTTGGATATATTGGTTGCTTCAAATCAAGAAGTAAAAGTTAGCGCAATACGCGAAGCATTTCAAGTAATTTTTGGCAAAGCAACAATCACGTATGTTACCAAACATTTTTTTGAAGGAATTTTCTAATAATTGTGTATTGTAGAGGTATATCGGCTCAGTCGCCTAATATAGCTCCTCAGCCTGTTGGATTTGCTGCTGGTGTTAAAGCAGCAGAAGAAAGAATCCAAATAGTATTAAGAGATACAAAAGTACAACCGAATCCTGCAACAGTTGTGGCCATTGAGAATTTTCTTCTAGAAGTAGGAGAAGATAAGTGAGTAAAATATTCTTTCTCTGACAATTTTCTTTAAAAAATGCACGATTAGTTTTATATGTTGACAAATTGCTTTACTTTTAATTTTAGACAAGTTTATACATTTTTTTCAATAAATTTATATAAACTGTTAGTGAAAATGATCGACGGAAGAAATTCAACTAGTTGCTACAGCTCACAGTAGGTTGATTGGTTGGATTGTTGCCTAATGTGAGAGAGGTCTCGGGTTCGAGTTGCTCTCATGTCTGGGTAGCTTCAATTGTACGGCAAGAATTGATGATTTATCACTGACGTACAATTAATTGTGCTCTAGACGAATGGACGGACTTTTAGACTAACAAGCTCTTATACTTTCACAGAAAAGAAAAACACCCACTGGACACACTTGACACTTAAATTGCTAACGGCACTAGGCATGACAGATGTACTTCAATGTTACCTATGCCGAGTTGCACCAACGCAAATTAGTTAATCTCCAATTATTTTCTATAGACACAAATTATTATAACAATAATTATGGCAATGGTTTCTATAGAAAGTAATAGGGATTAATTAATTGGAGCTTCTAATCAATAATCAACAACAACTAGTTACTACGGAAATAGAATTTTTTATATCAACATTTACTTCCACATATCCACCTTACGGCAACTAAAAAATCGAATTTTTCCGCACAACTCAAAAACAAAAGACAATAGCCAAATTTGGTTTTCGCCATTGAATTTTTCTTCAAAAAAGCGATCGAGGTTGGTCGGGTAGTTTTCCTGTATATCTTATTGTTATTGAAATTCTCTATGAAAACATCGAAATTTGCCCATCCTGTACATATATGGTTTATATGATTTTGTTTTTCATTAATTGCATTATACTGTATATACTTAAAATGCAGTTATTATTACTATTTCATGTATCTATTAAATTTGAACTTAGGTAAAATATTTATAGTGTTTATTTGATTTTTGCAGATGGTATGATCTGGGAGTTCTGATTTTGACAGATCCCATTAGGCAAATAAACTTACAGACTTTCACACAGATGACACCTGTACCGGCTGCTATAGTTAATTTAGCACAAGAAGACACACCTGCAGATTTTCCACTTAAATGGTCAGGACTAAAAGTGACTGTGGGCAGCCTTATGGCAAATAATTTACATGTAAGTATTGCGACTTATTCTTTATTCCTGAGGTTCCAATCAATAAGATTCAAATGTAATAGAAAATAATATAAACACAACAGCAAATTTAAAGGAACACAAATAAATTCGAAATTTTCTTTCTAAATTAATTGTCTTAAACAATTTTAATGGACTGTCTTAAAACGAAGATAAGTTGCAGTTGTTTTGAAGTTTTGTGGTATTTTTAGGTGTTAAAAAAATAAACAAAAAGTGCATCTTCACAACAGAATAATTTGGCTTGTTTTAAACATTTAATGACAAATTATTTATTCAGTAACGTGTTTCCCCCACGAGCTCTTATGACTGCAGTCATCCATCTTCCCATACTTCTGATGACGCCGTCAAACGTTTCTTGAGGCAAACTCTCCCATTCTTCAATTAAAGCAGCTCTCACTTCTTCTGTGTTTTGGACAGGAGTAATTCTTGACCTAAGTCGTCTGCCTAGCATTTTCCAGACATGTTCAATTGGATTCAGGTCCAGAGAACCCAATTAAGTTTCGTTATACCTATTTGGTTTTAAAAGTCATTTACACAGCGAGCGAAAGGTATCGTATGGTCTTGCAGATATTCCTAATATACCTGTCTGCACTTAAAGCGCCGCCATCACTCACCGCTGACTCTGTGGGTGCCCCTAAACATATGCCGCCCCATAACTGAGCCTCCACCAAAAGAGACAGTAGAAGTAAAATTAAATTGTGCACTTTGTTCTCCTTGACGTCGATACAATTTTTCTGCAGATTACCCTAGTAGAAAATGTATATATTATACATACAAATATACTAATGCATTTTGTGTATCTGGGGTAAATTTGTTATGGTGGGGTAATCTCGGCCGCAGCTACAATTCATAATTATCATGCCAGTGTCATCGGGGTAAATTCGATATGGTAGGGTAATGTCTACTGAAGGTACAGTTCACAATTTATCATGTCAGTATCATCTGTCAGGCACTAGCGATTTGATCGAGTTTACCCCCTTTGATCGAATTTACCACGGTTTCCCGGTACATTTTATTATTAATTAAAGAAGTTTAGTAATATCTTATAACAATAACTAATTAAACACATCATTATATTGTTTATATCTAGGTTCATCACAGTGAATGGCATCAAGCACTAACTGGCATATCAAGGAGGGAACTGATACTTATGGCTGCAAAAACCTTAGCTACTTTATATAAAAACATAATTGGACAAAATAATTAATTTGTTGGAAATTACATTATTTGTGTATAGCTACTATTATGAAGTGATTGTATCTTGAATATATATTTTTTATTATTAATTGAAAGCTTTAATTGTTTTCTTAAATTATGTTTATAGATGTATTTTAATAAAATGTATTTGGGACATATTATTTTTTTAAAATATTTACCATATAACAGAGTAACATTTTTTATATATGAGATTCATAAATGTAAATATATTAAATAGAAGGATTCATTATTAATTTTCTTTTATGTTTGTGTTAAGACCAAAGTTAGAAAGCAGATTAATTACTAGTTGATAAGAGTAACAACTGAACAAACTGCAAAAAGTTGAAAAATACCAAATTAATACGCTTATACAGATCAACAAACTTATATCTTAAATACTTATTAAGTTCTTCCTTCCACTATGGGAAGACTTAAATACCTTAAGTTCTTCCTTCCACTATGGTATGTTTTCAATCATTTAGAATAAAGTGGTTTATATTCACTCAATTTTTCTTTTTTACGATTTAAAGTAACTTTTACAATTAGTAATAGTCGGGGAGCTGGTGTCAAAAAAGTGCGAGAGTTTTGGAAAGGCTGATACTTTCGGATCGGACTGTATTTTAGTCATAAAAAGCCACTGTACAGTCAGCACGCCAGGTATCGGGACACCTGGCGCTCGCGTGCCAAGAAAGGTGTAATTTTAATTAGTATCCTGAAATTGATTTGGAAAAGCTGAAAATTTATCAATAGATAGTCAATGCGATGCATAACCTTAATCGAACAGTCAGACAGGTAAACAATCAAACGCGCGGCGTCAGCACAGGTGCCGATATGTTGCAAAAATTATGTTAATGCAATTGTTTTGGAAAAGCTGCAATTTTGGAATATGTTAGTTCAATTAATTAAATCCACGAAATCAATAGTCAGACACCGTTTTAATAGAACCCACTCAGTCAGCAGCCAATGGAAGTCCTCAATAGACGCTCGCGCTGCTTGTGGTTATTAGGAGTTTCCGTGTAATTAATACGCAATCTTTGCATTTATTTTGCATGAAAAAATCTTTATCGTTTATTGTATGAATAGTTTATTGTGCAATGTCATCATCGCTATAATCGTCGTCATCATCCGTAACATCTGAGGTTTCCGCTATTCCGTCTACTTCTTCCGTTGCATTTTCATCTATTTCAGATTCGTCATCTGCGCATAAACAAAGTTGAAATGCTTAGTAAAATATTATATTATATTTTAGTGTAAAATTTTAAAATATTATCAGGAAACGGCTAGACGAAAATTACCTGTATTTGTAACATCCGGTTGAATTATAACGTCGCTGATAAAATTGGGGAGTTGACTTCCTTCATACCAGTCGTATTCGTATCGCCCATCGACTTCTAGCCAACCGTTCTCGACTGCAGACATTTGAGTTGGCTGTTTCTCGTGTGCATTGCTCCACACATTCGATATATATGCAGCACGTTGAAACTGTCTTTTTAACTCTGCTTTTGATGGTGGTAAATTCGAAGCATCAACGTTGGTGGTAGCAATTTGGAAGACATCGTTGGTATCTTGATATGTGTATGCCTTGTTGAAAAGTACATATCGAGCTTCATTCACGCTTTTGATTTTTTTTAAGCCATATAAATGAATAATTCAATTTTTTCGAAGACTCGATTGCAATTGTCATCACTTATTTGGCTCAAATCTGTGAAAGCTTGCTGCAAGTGTTTCGATGATTTCAATAATGTGTATGGCCTTTTTTTTCCTTTTCTAAAAAAAGCTGGATTGAAATCGCAACCAGTAAATGCATGGAATGCAGGAAGAGCAGTACAGACAGATTGTCCCAATGTTTCGTACAGTTGGCCCACATTAATGGTCCTGAGATTATTTCCAAACTGATAGAAAAGTGTATTAATTACACGGAAACCCCTAATAACCACAAGCAGCGCGAGCGTCTATTCAGGACTTCCATTGGCTGCTGACTGAGTGGGTTATATTAAAACGATGTCTGATTATTGATTTCGTGGATTTAATTAAGTGAACTAACATATTCCAAAATTGCAGCTTTTCCAAAACAATTGCATTAACATAATTTTTGCAACATATCCGCACCTGTGCCGACGCCGCGCGTTCGATTGTTTACCTGTCTGACTGTTCGATTAAGGTTATGCATCGCATTGACTATCTATTGATAAATTTTCAGCTTTTCCAAATCAGTTTCAGGATACTAATTAAAATTACACCTTTCATGGCACGCGAGCGCCAGGTGTCCCGATACCTGGCGTGCTGTACAGTGGCTTTTTATGACTAAAATACAGTCCGATCCGAAAGTATCAGCCTTTCCAAAACTCTCGCACTTTTTTGACACCAGCTCCTGGACTATTAGGTTATTTTAAGATTTTTTGTCCTAATATGGTTTTCGGAAAGATGCTTTGTTTCGAAGATACAGGGCGTTAAAAGTAGTTCATAAATATTGATTCATTCTTCTTCTGATTCTGAAGAAAAACCATTGAATACACAAACCATAATTTGTTTAAGTAAATTACATGTAGCAAAATCGCGCCCTGTATTGTCTTTTACATTCTGAAATTTGATCCACTGTAACGCCTTCACAATTATTTTGTGGGGTGGAAGGTTTTAAACATTACAAGAATTTCAATTTTCAATATGCTGACTATAAAATTATCCTGCCTTCATCTGCAAAAAAACGGGGGGAAAAACGACGAATATTGCAAATATTAAACCCAGATTTTCGGATTTAAAAATTATAAAAAATAAAAATAAAATACGTAATGATTTTCAACACATCATATTTGCAATTTTAGTTTTATGTATTGAATATTTAGTTGTAGTCACTGATATAATGTATATTTAACGGTTGCAAGTTGAATATATAGAAATTTACAATGAATTACGCTTTTGTCGGTCAGTATGGTAAATTCCTTGCATTTGTTATTTTTAACACTTTCAAAGAGTTCAGAACTGTGAGAATGTGAAATGTGTTACAAAGCTACAAAAACAATTCAATATTTGAATTTTAAATCAATGTTAGAATCGTTCCAACAAGTATAACTAGATCTACAGAACAGAACTAAATCTAGTCTAAGTCTAAGTCTTGAAAAATTAGTGTTACGTGAAAATTTGTCACATATAATAACTACAGCAAAGAGTAATGTAACAACGAACGTTGTTACATTGGGTGGTTTTCTGTATCGTAAGTGATGAAATTTCACTTCTTCTCACTTGTCTAACGATTTCAATTGTTTTTCCGTTCAGCGAAATTCAATAACAACGAGCGTAACGTCGTAGAAGTGAAAAATTACATTCAATAAAAATGAAATGCGCTTAACGAAAGAAGAGCGTCAATTCGTCCCGACAATATGGAAGGAAAAGCGTAAGGAAAAATTGTTTTTTCAACGTCCGGCTGTCACATTTTCAGTTTTTACTGCGGAGAAATATCGCAGCCGTTAAAAGGTAATGTCACCGAGACGACGGACGTCGTAACTACTTTTGCTAACGTATTTTTTCAACGGTGATGTATTGTATCAATTTGTCGTTAAATTAACTCGTAAATGGAGATTTCGCTTCATGAAATCAATGGGCAGGTTACGATATTTAATTGAGGCAATTTATCTAATACAAAATTGCAAAAAGTCTAAAAAAATAATCTCTTCGATATTTTGACAAACTAATCCATTTTCTGAGCTTTGCATCCTCGTGAATCCTCCTCCGTATTGCTGTGAGATTTTCTATGGTAAACATAAAAAATAAATGAAAATATTCAAAAATGTTTAAAAATATCATAATAAATACAGTTTCAACCAAAATAATCCCATTAAATGTCAAAAAGGAAAAATAGTACAAGCCTTTGTAACGTCCTACAGATAGCGACACTAAAGAATCTAAAAACTAATTAAAAAGACAATCAAAAACTTAATAACGAGTCAGTAAAATCATATTTCATTAATTCAACGAGATTAGTCAATTTTTCATTAATTAAAACTAATATAAATGTAAACTATTAGCATAAAACAACATGACAATTTCGATAAACTGACAACAGATGGCGATAGAAATGGAAACCTAAATTTTACATTTAAGAATGAATTTGTATTTGAAATAGCCTTAAATTTTATTGAAATAGCATCAATTACAATCAAATTCAATCCTATAATTAACAAAACAAAACTAACACCTATTTTCATAACCAACAAACACCATTATAAACTTTGAAAATGGCAACAAGTAGATCTATTTGCATGTCGCAACACCGCATTAAGAAGACGATTCAAATTCGAAATTTGTTTATTTCCGGCTATAAAAGGCGGAAATCGATGATAAAACCTAAGAGCTGCTGTGGCTCTTCCTCCAATAGGACCTCCAAAAAGAACAGGTGGTGCAGTGCTAGTTTTTCCTAGAAAATTATAACAATTTCAAAAATATAATTCTGTGAAGTGACATTAAACGTTAAAGTGACATCTAGTGCCGATACCAACAGGGATACTATTTTCAGCGCGTTATCGCATAAGGATAAGGATATAAAAAAATGGAACAGGTTAGTCTGATATATTTTACCTAGAACCAATATTCAAAGAAAAACTTAATTAAAAAACGACAACTGAACTTGAACTTTGACAATTATTCAAATTTTTCTTAAATAAATTAAATTTGTATTTTTTGAATCAATAACTTCAAAAATAGTGCCAACACCTTTTATTTATTTATTTGGGTAAATTAACAAAGAAATTAAATCCGCTTTTTATTTCACGGTCACCATTATTCAAATGTTGTTTTTGGATAAGACGGTGATATAAAGCGCGCGTATACGATTCATTTTTAATCGTCAGAAAGCCAGTTGTTGCTTAAAGAAAACTAGTAATAACAAAACTAGAAAAATCATACTCCCAGATAAATTCAAGTCGCAAGGTGTTGTTATTCCATAACGAATTTCACTAGTAAACAAACTACCGAATCGGAATAACCAATTGTTAATTAAAAGTTAATTAATTAGTAATAACACAATTTCTCGTTAATCATTTATTATTTGTTGTTGTTGTTTAATAGTTATTTACAATTTTTCAAGTTTCAATATATTTATTTAAATTTTCACTTTTGTTTTATTTGTATTATAAAAAATAATAACCTTCACCTCGTAAGCACACAATCAAAAAAAAAATTATTGAAGTGTTGTGGTAAGTAAACATAAAAGGGAAAAATGAGCGCAATGAGCAAACGCTAGCCGGAGCGCTTATCACAGCAGTATGTACAGTTATTGTCAAATTAAATAAGACTATTTTAAAGAAGTGGCTAGAGATTATTAAAATCCAGTTTCTCAATGTCTTCAATGTGAATATTTTCACTACACTTAAGGGAATTTGCATTTTATGCGAAACAGATGTTGACCATAAACCCTTACGGCTTTACCGAAAAGCGCATGCTGACCGTAAACGTTAACGATAGTTCTCCCCGCAAATGTTCAAAGAAAGCAATTGCTCCAGTCGTTCGGTTGCGCAGTTAACCGGACTTGTCTCATTTAATTTGACAAAGACTGTACATACCCATATACACTTTCTTTTTTACCACATACATTACATTGCAATGAGTTATCATTCAGATTTTATCACTTTATCATGTTAATTTATACTCCATCGATTCATCGTTCATCATCAACCGGTGTTTACAAATACGTAATAAAATATTTAAATTTCGAAATTGCACATCGTACAACATAATCAATAAAATACAAACGGTAAATTTTGTTCCAGTTATTAGCACTTGTCCAACCTGACTGCAGCGCACATTTGGAAATATAATACGCCCTCCCGAAACACCGTTGAGATTCCAATATCCTAATGTTATTTCCATAAATGTCATTTTTGTTACAAAACACCGATTCAAATATATTGCATTTATTAATGGTTTCCATTATAGTAAAATATTTCAATATTAAAATACATATTTAATATGTGTGTCGTAATAAATATATTTTTATTACATTTAACGTTTTTTTACTGGTTGCTTTGTTACAAATAAAAGATAAATATAAAAATCATAACAATAAATAAATGGACATCAAGCTATTAAATTGAATGCTAATCGTGTTTATGTGGACTTCTTATTCGCACTGCGCATAAAAACAAATGAAGGGATAATCGTATAAAATGGCGGACCCGTTTCAGCTTGTATGAGGTTTTCCACAACGTTAAGAATTTACAGTGCGTTACATTACCAAATAAACAGTTTTGCCGACGATTACCTTTCAGTGAAACGACGTCGGCCTTAACTTAAAAAATTAAAATCGGCCAGGCAAAGCACACATTTCAGTGACGAAATTAAAATCACTCGCACGATACGTTTTAATTCGACAGACGAAAATCACGATTAATCAAACTGTGTGAATCGATCGATAACCAGATTAATAGTCGTGCATATATGCTCTATTTATTATGTGTGTGTTCGTATCTAAACTTGCCGGTTTAATTGTCAATTGCTTGTGCAATTATTTACATGGGATTATAAGTAACCCTTAAAACAATATTATCGCAGAGATCGGCGGTCGAATGTTAACGTTATATACACAAAAACAAATATTTGTTTTTGTGTTGTGTTTATAGAATTACAAAGAAATAAATAAAAAAATTTTAAATTATAAACGATATTTGAGGTTTTAAGGTAGAAAGTGTCTGACACATAGATAAAAGCAGATTTAAATATAAATAAAATAAATAATAAATATACAGTATGTCCCAGGATTGATGTTACAAAAGTACGATGGACTAAAATATTTTGAATTTTTTTAAAGATTATGGGATTAAGTCCTTCTTGGTTTGAAGAGAATTTTAAGAATATTTTCAGTTTTTGAAAAACAAGTCGGCCTTGACAGTGAAGCGAAAACTATTTTCTTTTACTAAAAAAAGTTGTTTAAAATGAGAAATTATGGCACTATACGTAATTTCAGGAAGATCTACCTACTTTGATTAAAACGTCATTTTTTAGATTAAAATTGTAAAAAGAACTAAATGCAATAAATTAAATGAAGAAATAAATTTGCTAATAAGTTTAATAAAATTATTACAAGAGTCAGCTCAAAAAGCCACTCCTAAAATCGTTCATAAAAAAATATAAAAAAAAAATCCTGCGGTATTAGCGCACAAGAAATAATCAATTTTAATTCGGATATACGTCAAACTATTAAATATTTTTTTAACAACAAATGCAAAACAAATTGCCCAACCGATACAAAAAATGTTGTACACGACATATCGGGTGTAGAATGGATTTTCGTACATAGGGATTTACATGCAAAACTAATAATTTGCGAATATTCCCTCCACAAAACCTTAAATACAAAAATTGTAGAGCATTAAAAATAGGTCCCAATTTTTTTCTTCTTTGCTTATTAACACCCTCAGGGACTGCACAATTAAAGGAAAAAGAATTGAAGAAATGATACAAAATAGCAACAGCCGTGACGTGTGACAACCAAAATAACAAAATTCATTCATTTGACACTAGAATTTGACAATTTTAGT
>JAFFZR010027850.1:0-17868 GCA_018397195.1 Lethrus apterus | reverse complement strand
GGCACCTGAGACACCTGCAGTTGATCAAGACCATTTGCCAAGAAATCAAAGGAAATATTGTTCAATTTGTAACCCTAAATTGAAAAGAAAAGCGGCTTATTTATGTGTTCAATGCAAAAAACCAATTTGTTTGCAATGTTCTAAAAAAATATGTCTTCAATGCATTGAAAATATAGAAGAGAATTTTTTTTATCGGATGCTCCATTGTCGTTTTTTTTTTACTGTTTTATTTTGGAAGTTAATGTGTTGTCATTTTTTATAGTTTGACAAACATGTTTACACTAAGAAAAGTATTTTTAAAATTTTTATTTTTAGAAAATAAAAATCAAAATATCACTGTTTATTTTTTAGTATTTTTGGTTTTAGATGTTTTTTGGGTTTAGTTTATTAATATAAAAGTTTATTTCTTAACATGTTTTTAATTAATTATACGACGAATAAATAAATAAATGTTTCAACACTAAAAACACAGCTTTTTCATTTTGGAGTCCCAAGGACTCCGCAACGTATTGGGTGTTAAAATTTCCAGCCACGCCGGTTAAGGGTTAACATTAACTATACTAATATCAATTACTATTTGTTAAACAATTAAATTTAAACATTATGGAAAGACATTTGCACTAAATAATAATTGTAGTACTAGTCAGTATGGTTCTAAACAATCAACGCCATATAATTATTAAAAATTATATGAGAGAATTAAAACGTGCAATAGGTGAGACCAACAAATAGAGAAATAGAAATAACCATTACACTCCAACAAAATTATTTAGCGACTAAAATTATACCTACGAATTAATAATAATAATATTTAAAATAATTGAAATAGTACGGCGATCAAGAAGTAATTCAATAGAACGTTGTTTATGTCGTTGAGTGAACATTTACACACGCGAGTTTTTCACGTAAAGAAAATATCGTGGCGTGATATATATTATGCAAGAGTTACATGTATTTTCTGAAATGGCACTAATCAACCGCACTAAAAATGTAGAATGAACATTTCACGTATTAAAATCTTTGCGGGAAAAATCGTTAATGAAAGCTTTATAATCGACTATAAATATTTATTAGATTAAATGTATCAGTGAGTGTGTATTTAATAAACTAAAAAACAAATTAAGAATACTCTAACGTTGCACATTCATTTAAATAAATTTTTCGAAATTTTATTTTTGTACTATAGGTGCGGTCTCTCGGACCGACTAAAATTTGTTTTATCAAATTTGGCGCCACCGCGCAACATGTGATGTGCTGTTTCCTGTTAGCTTATCATTTTTTCAGTTTGAATATGCAGTGTTCATTAAAACGGCCAAAGCGTGATACGTTTCCAGTTATGGTAAATTCACCACTGAAGCACCAATTTGTTAAGAGATTGAATTTTTTTATATGGTTTGAGCTTCCTATTCAATTTTCAACTAAAGCTAAATGTTTATATTAAAGAAAAATATCGTATTTTACTAGTAAAAAAAATTGTAGAAATAGTCTTCAATAAATTTGAATTAATTTCTTCTGAAAAACACGTCACGTCATGTGGGTAAAAAAAAGTAAAAAACATTTTCATAATTTTTTTGAAAATTTAAATTTTACCCTAAATATATGTGATATGTTAATGGTTATAAATGTGAAGCATCATCTGTCGTTGAGTACTTATCTTCTAGTCGAAAGAGTCTTAAAGTGGTAATGAGAAAGGTCGCGAGTGATTACGAGGTGGCAACAACGAGAAAAATGTTAAATCACACTCTTTGGCTTTTATCCATCATCACCGCCTTCCCTTTACTTAAAGGTTATATTCGAACGCCTGATGTAACATATCCGTCGAATTGGATAATTCTACGTCGGATTCATGTATCCTGAACTCATATTTACCGTGAGTCTCCAGAGCAATATTCACATCTCGCCGAAACCAACTTCGCATTTTATGCAAGTCTATTGTTATTTGTTATCAATGATTATGGCATGTCGATGCGGATACGTTTTACCATCGCATCGCCACTACCGAGAATCGCACTGCATCCACGGACTTGATACCACTTGCAATTGTCATCGCAATCCGGAGCAGTGTGTACGATTCCGGTTATGGTTTCATCGATAAATGCTGAACCGCGATATTGTCTCGAGACAATACCAATACAAGACTCTAGGATTACGATTATATTGTCGAGGCATATTAACATATAAATAAGACCTGAAATTGATCTTGCAAAATTCCTACAATAAATAATTTATCGTCTATATCGGTAAAATTTTATTGGTGTAATCGCATTACATGCACAATTTATATGATCTGAAACAACTTTTAGTTACAAGTAATTAGTTGACTATCACGAATATATCTTAGTTGTAAATTACAGTTCATGTCTTTATGTCTGTTAGAACAGATAAAACCGTCAAGAGACATTACAGAGCATATTTAACATAAGCAAAATGTCTCTATACATAATGTAAAAGGTAGAGTGTTGACTGAAAATGCAAATTAGTAAATAAATATTTTAATTACAAGGATGTATCAAAAGTTCTTTCCTATAAACTTAT
This sequence comes from Lethrus apterus, assembly GCA_018397195.1. Taxonomy (NCBI): domain Eukaryota; kingdom Metazoa; phylum Arthropoda; class Insecta; order Coleoptera; family Geotrupidae; genus Lethrus; species Lethrus apterus. The sequence goes on along the minus strand of JAFFZR010027850.1, from coordinate 15,333 downwards.
AATTTAATGCAAATTGCAAAAAACCCAACGAGAAAGTCCGAAACGAAGGAGTCCAACATATATTAAGACTGCCTTCCTCTGCCAGTAGTCAAATTTACAAACGGTACCAATCTTGTGATTTAGAAGTAAAAAAATTCGCAACAGGTGTTATCCACTTCTTTAAGTTTTTCAAACAGCCTTGTAAAAATATTACATAGAGCAGAATAAAGCATAAGGAAGGTGGCATAAATTCAACCTCGACAAATTCCTATGGTTTTCATGGTTAAATCGTAATCGATACATTGGTATACTGGACCTGTGCCTCAGTCAATTAGTATGGATTTACTAGGCGCCTTTTATCGACAAAGTTAGTTTACGCAGGTAACTTTTTATTTAGTCGTTGAAAGTGCCAAGTACAACTAATAATTCGCGAGTGTTCGCGAGCGACTATTCTTCCACTAAAATATGTAGAGCCTCGTCATCTCGTATTAAGAGAAATAAAAATAAATAATAAATAAAAAATAAAAATTTTTAACCAATTTAACGCTGCAAGTCTCTTACTTACAACTTCACACATTTTTATGGTTCCCGTTTTGGCAATAAGGAAGAAATACTCAATTTGCAATTTTCTTTTTCCCTGTTCTGGACTATTATCATTAAACAAAACCGAAATATTAACCAGTTGGTAACATGCGTATTGACTGACATCAGTTTTTTGTATAAACACATCAAGCTTCCTGCTTCCTTTACCAAAATCATCGTGAAATAAAACGCACATTTATTAATATTCTGAGAAGCAACTTTGTATTAATATAAAACTAATTGATAAACTCACTTTCATATGAAATGCACCACCCAGAAAAAATAATGCTACGAATGTAAATCTTGGGTAAAATGTTGCTTATTATTAATGTTGCTTAATGTTGCTTATTATCAAGTATAAAACTACTAAACTTTGTGTAACAGAAATTAACAACTTCCCACAAGCGAATTAATAATGGGTTACATCGCCATGCACAGCAATGCAGGCATTTACTCTCCGTGGCATGCTTTGAATCAGGTGGTCTATGTCCTCCTGTGGTATCTCGTCCCATGCAACCTGGAGGTGGTGTCGCAGGTCGTCCAAGTTATCAGGAGGCCCGGGCAAATGTCGCAGTCGTCGACCCATAATGTCCAATACGCGTTCGATCGTCGATAAATCCGGATAATTCGGCTCCTATAAAAATCGGAAATATGGGAAAAATGTCGACGTTGTCTTACTGGAGACATACTATTTAGGTGTTGATCTGACAATATGTCAACAAGAACACTAACATATGTTGGTCGATATCGTCGATACTCCCTAAGTGACAAGCTATCGACATTTCTTGTAACCATGGTACAAAAACCATAACGGCATAAGTTACTTGATAGAAATTTTGATCGTTTTGTACCTGATAATAAACCAACGTTTTACCCAAGTTTTACATTCGTAGCATTATTTTTTCTGGGTAGTGCATTTCAAATGAAAGTGAGTGTATTTGGAGAAATAACGCTTTTCAACGCACGATATGGGAAAGTCTGTTAAAGATGCTTGTTTGTGAAGATTAAACTCTAAAAATTATTTAATAGGTTAGGAGACAACGTAGCAGGGTTCTACCCATGAGCCTACTCATGATTTCGATTTACATCAGCAATAAAATTTCCTTTGAAAGAAATAGGTAATTCATACAACAAAATGAAAAGAACAACATAGAATGGGTTGGAAAGGGGGATGAATCTGCAGATATCTGTATCTCTAATGTGTATTGCTCTTGTGTTTGTGACTGTCAAAGCCAACTCACATGAAATTAAATCGCCCAGGATCAAGTTCCAAATTACCTTGATTTTAATCTTGATATAATTATGTAGTTTTAACTTTACTTCTTATATGCTTATCTAAAAATTATAGATCTTACAAAAATAGTTTTCGACACTTGGAAGATCACGTACGTAACCCATAAAGAAATTAAACCCTTGTTACTCACCTGAAAAATATTTATTAATTCATCTGCCCTGAGATGTTTCGGCGTGTGCAAACGTCATTTTAAGAGAGACGAAGATGTAAAATTTGGGATGGGGATGTTTTGCCCCACCGTTTCGCCTTCGCCGTTTCGCCTTCGGCGCCGATTCGACCCTGACTCTTTTCGCCCCCCAAGTTAAGAAGTATATTTTTGCATTAGATTCACATTTCCATTTCTACTCTAATATGCAGCATTCAAACGTTTCTAAGAAAAGCTGTTATTTATTTATTTATTTATTTATTTATTTATTTATTCCCCATTGTTCTGTCACCTTAACAAGTCTTTGTGTTGCAGCCACGACCGACTTACGGTTAGTTGTTAGAAAACCTATTCCAGCATATGCTACAAGGATTAGGATAACGTGGAAAACCTAATCAGAATAGTCGGTCGGAAGGCCAAATCAAAGTTAGAAACATTGTAAACTTTATCTCTGAAATAAAATTCCAATGTCCTAACTGAGATTTGAACCATTGACCTTGAGATTACTCACCTACTGTTACTGATTATTATTATTGAAATAATGGCCGTTTAATACCAATCGAGTCAGTAGCCGACCAATTTGACGAGGTCATAGAAGAAGAAAATTTTCCACAAGATGCACTGCCCATTGCGGATTATTTTGAGGACTGTTATATAGGACGAAGAAACAGAAGACAAAGGCGAGCGCCTCAATTTTCTCTTGAGATGATCGCCAGAGGACGAATGATAACATAGAAGACTGGCATCGCGGTTTTCAAACTATTTACTTGTGGTAATCGCCTCTACACAGATATAAAATTTCACAATTAATATTTGGTGTTAGACCAAAATATAGTGTCGTTTCCACGAGAAATAAAAAAATGACTGAAAGTTATGGTAGGATAGATACTATGGATTATTTGTTATTGTTATGGCATTGCCCATAATTTTGAATTTTAAAATATTTTCTAATATGTATTATTCAATACCTATTATTTTCAAAATTCTCTATTATTTTCGGGGGGGGGGTCATCACATACCCTAAAATTGCTTTGCCAGATTCATATACAGCAAACGCATTTTATTATTTATTATTATTTATCAAGGAGGCAGATTCCAAAAATCTGCAGCACTTAGGCCCAATGGCCAATTTTGCATCCGTTAACAGAACTTGGCTGCGTCCACAAAGGTAAGCCGCCTGTTCCACTCCACATCCCATAGCTCGTCCAGCGAAAGAATTGCTATCCGACAAATCTATATCTTAGTGCTCCGAGTGAAGCGCAAGTAAATAGGATGTGCGTGGAGGCCCCTCTTCTTCTCCACACTTTCTTCACATTGAGTGATCTGTCACCCTCATAGTATGAAGGTGCTTATTCAGGCGATTGTCCCAACTATTCACTACCACTATTCGTCCCAATTCGCCTCATTCTTTCCCTATTGAATTGGAGCAATCATGTCAGTCGAGGATCCGTTAATAAAGAGTCTCGATTGCCTCATTCAGGAAGCCCCGTCCTAATAAGCATTAAACTCTGCGCGAGTCCAGTTCTTCGCAACGCGACAATGACTTGTAGAACTTGGTGAAAAACGATGATAATAAATGAAGAAAGATGACGCATTTTTGTGCATCATTCGTCCAACACGCCTCATAACCACACAATTTATTAACATGTGTGAAAGAATTATATTTCATTCTTTGTTTGATATCATCATTTTTCACCAAAGTGTACAAGCGATTGTCTTTAGCCTGCGATTGCTGTATGCCAATTTGACAAAGAAATTTTTTATGTTAATCCCTATGAAGATGACGCCGAAACAAGTCAGGGCAGATAAATTAATAAATATATTTTATCGCGAATAACGAGGAGTTAATGTCACTACAGGTCATGTTAGTAATCTTCCGGTAATATGGATTAAATTATTTACAAAATTATTGCTTTAGAAAACACACTTAAGATATTGAAAACTGAAAACTGTTTTCCAGGAAGAATTTTAATACAGATTTTTTTGATGGAGAAGAGCTGTAAGACAACGTCGCACCATATAGAATAAAATACTTTAAAGCAATTTCCTATAGAACTTAAAAATTAAAGATGATGCAATTTTACAAGATTCTGGACATTAAAGCTTTCAACAAGCTAGATTTTTGTTAAATCTAAGAAAATGTGGTGCATCCTACTGTGACTTTTTCACAATATTTAATAGTACAGAAAAGGCAATATTTTAGAACAGTATGTTGTGGCAGTTTTTGTATTTTTTGTTTTATAATTTTTTTGCATACCCAACAAAAAGAAATCCAAATTTCTGAATGTTTTTCATTATTAACTCATAAAACCATAGTCCATTCAAAAATATCACAAATAAAAAAATTAAATTTTAAAATCTTCATTGACTTATCCTAGAACTACGCAAATTGGATTTACACATTATTTGAATAATATGTATTTGTTTGTGGAAATGCATACTTTGATGCAGTCTGTGATTTTAAAAATTAAGTGAACTATGATATTTTTTTATTTTTCCTACAAGTAATACTTTTTGTAAATATGTACATAAATTAATTCTATGTTGCGTATAAAACTAATCCACTTGCACAAATAGTTAAGGACATGTAATTTCAAAAGGCATTTTAGTAAATTACATCTACTCACATTTACATTTTTAAATCTCTAAAATATATAAATGTTGTCATTTTAATAAGACATTTTTCCATTAGCAAAATTAATTCCAGATTTTTCAAATTTTATTGCGAAATGTTTCGGTGGAAATGTAAATGTGGAAAATAAAACTGGTATTGTGAAATATATTCATTGAGTTACTATTTCAGTATCGACAATAAAACCACCCTTCTTCCGCTTTATGGTTTGCGCGGAGACTTGGAGATAAATCAGAATCAGGTGTACGAACCAAACTTCCAATACGTACACAATATTTTAGCTGATTGGTAGTTTCTCGGAGTTTTGTACAAAATATAATAAATAACGAAAACTCGGTTAAACACATTTCGATTTAAAAAAAATCTTAAAATTTATTTCTTAGGTGGAAATAATAAATTAAAAATTTATATGTATATACATACGTAAACAATGTATTACAAATTTCTAGATTTTTATAAAATATTACAAGTGTAATGTTAATTAACTTCAGTATAAAACTATATAGGTACCTACTGCATATATTCAAATTCGATCGAAAAATTAAACTAGAATATTTCTAGACCAAAACTAGAAGACATAGTTCCTAGAAGGCGCAATTATAGTCCATATTTCATATTATTAATATATTCCCTAATTTGTTTTATAAAATCTGTGCTTTACCTTGTCAAAATGGCGGGCTATTGGATGCGGATTAGAAAATAAGTTTATAGTTAGTTTTTATCTCAGTGTTTGTTTAGGAATTTGCTTTTCAAGTTTTGAGAAACCCTGAATAATATACAGGGTGAGTCGTAACGTACGGAGAAGGTGCAGTATATACTGCACCAATTAATGTATTCTTTGTAGTTAAAAAATAATACTTTGAAATTTGCTACTTTCGTCACTTTATCGTTTATTTATACATAAGGTACATAAGTAAAGTTGAACATTTCGACGCATATCCTCATCTTTTCAATATCAATAGCTCCAGATTCGTAAAAACGAGTGACAATCAAGTGTGTGTGTGTCATTATTTGTCATTTAGTGTTTGCTACTTTGTCAAGTTGAAGTTGCAAGAGAGCAGAAACTTTAATTGAAGAAGGCCGTACCTATTGCAAGACAATTGAATGTTGAATGTTCTGTTGTATCCAGAGTTTGGACTTAAAAACAGGAAGTTTTACAATCTGAAATCGAGGACAATTGACTTTAAATCACATAAGGAACCGACTGAGTTCGAAACATGCAGATTGGGGATGGAACGTTGGTCCTCTGTGCTCTTCCGCGACAAGTCCAGATTTCAGCTAACACGTTGTGATACTCGTGTTCAAGTCTGCGCACCAATAGGAAATAGACAAGTTTGGAAAAGAATCTAACATGGTGTGGACTGGAATTCTCTTCTGCTTTTTTTTGTGATGTGTGTATGGTGCTGGCCCGAACGTCTAATAAGCTCAGCGCTTGTCATGATTGGATTTGCTGTTCCAGCATAATAATGCAAGACCACATGTAGCATTTCATATATACAGTTGTCGGAAGGTCAGAGATCGACATGTGCCCCCAGAAACTCTTCAACAACTGTTGGTAGTTCGTCGGGAATAATGGGTCAACATACCTCAAGAGAATATCCAGAGGTTATTGAGAGTTAGTATGCCGCGAAGATGCCAGGTCGCCATCCAAGCCCGTGGAGTCATACGCGCTATTAATTTCCGTTAAAATTTCAATTTTTGTAGTTTATAAGTCTATAGTATTGTATCGCTTTGCCATATGTGTGTATTTATTGGGATTTGCAGGGAACAGAAAGTAGAAATGTTTATGTTTACTTACCTTATTTATAAATAAACGATAAAATAATCTGCTAATCTGGCAAAGTATTTTTCAAAACTACGAAAAAATACAGCTAATTTTCTCTGTGTTCCCCTAATTATTTGGCGCATACGTATATACGGAGGATTTATACATTAATTAAGCACAAAATTTTTTAAAAATGAAATAGCTGAATTCTTAGGTCGCATTGCTGCAGATGATAATTCCTTAACCATATAGAATGAGTCTGACATAAAACACATTGCCAAAACTACTATCCAGATATGACCACTGTTTTACAGAATAGCCCATTAGTACGAGTGGGAAGAGATGAGAAAGCATTTGGTAAGTAGATAGAGAAATGAATGAGATTTTACAGGCTCGCTCCCCATTATTTTTATAATATCGAATACGTTAGTCGCAGCAGCAGCCAACGTTTATCCAATCGGTCTCAGAGTTATTTGAGGTTTGGATATACTGATGAAACCCACATAATTTACATCACTTGTGGTGATTTTAATTTAAACGTTTAACATATGAATATTTATACCTTATAATAGAAGAGTATTATTAGAAACAATTCTGAAAAAGATAGCAAATTTTCTATTTTAATATTTAACAACAAGAACTAAATTCTAGTGAAAAAAATAAATAAATATAAACAATTGGTAGCTATAAGGTAGCTTTTTGCCTTGACGACAATAGGGGCCGTTATTAAAACGCGCGTTGCGCTGCTAGACGTGTATAATAACAAGAAAACCAATTAACAAAATTGTTATTTTTGGTCATAAGACTAACATACGAAATACATTATTTAAGGGAAAAATTTTTCTTAATTTTTCAGAATTGTGGATACAAATAATATTTTATTTATATACATCGTACTATTCAACAACAGACTCTATAAATCAGCCTTAGCTGTGGCCTATATTAGTTGTGACGACAAGTAGTTAAAAAGCCTTAAGCCTAAATTGTATGGCGAGTTACGACTTTTCTTAAACGAAAATTTTGGAATGCGAAAGTTCGTCTCTCATCTGGTATCAAAACCCGCATTAGTTAAAAATATATCCTTATTTTTACAAACACAAATTAAAGTTTGAGTATATAAACGTTCGCAATGGTTTCGGCTTGTCCAGTGTTTAAGGAAATGTTCCAGACAATGATCTAACTAGCAGAATAAAATTGTGAATACATTACAAAATAAATTATTTAATTAAATAAATAAACTCAATTGTGACAAGATCAGCAGATCTTACTGCAAGAATTGGCTAGAATCCGAGAGAAAGAACTCTGACATGATAGAAATTGCGAAAATATTTCCCAAACATTTATTTTTCCATATTTCTCGACCATCAAAATAAATTGTTAATTCTAATTACTTATTATTATCATATATTATTATATAAATTTTTCTAAATGAATATTTTTTCAATAAATTAAAATAAAATTCGCTTACGTTGAGGCCCTACTGCCATATAAACACATTTTAGCATTAAAAAAAAAAAACACACAAATTTTGAAACTTTACAACTCTAATAGTGAGCACCAAATGCCATTATGGCTAACTATTATGTCACGCTTATGTGTACTTCATTTTGGTAAAATATATACAGTGTGGTGATAAAGTTTGGAACAAAATTCATAAAAACGTTTTATAATGTTTTTAAGAAAATCGCTCGGACAGGTCAATTTTTGTTTTTAAAATGCCGTCTTCCGACGTTCATTTTTTTGGAATGACGTCATTTGTTTTTGCACAATGACGTCATCATAATTTTTTTTAAATGACAACCCCCACTTTTTTCTTCTGTTTTTAATAGACCTTCTTACTACTTAAACGGTGATGTAAAAAAATTAACACATAACAATTTTTTTGAATAAATGACACATTTACTTCAGATCGTCAGTGGTTATAATTTAGTAAAAATAATAATCGTAAACATTCTAAATTAAAGCAAATAACAGTAATTTATGTATCTAAGACGAAGAGTGAAGTTTTAAGGTGCATTGACGTCATTATCGATTTTTTTAAATGACACCTCTTATTTTTTTCTTTTGCTTTTGATAGACCTCCTTGATGTTTAAGTTGTGATTACCGAATTAATTCTTTACATAAGAACTTTTCTGAAAAAAATAAAATTTTTTCTTCAAAAAATTAAAATTTTTGCTTAAAAGAAATAATTTAAATGTGTCATTTATTCAAAAAAATTGTTATGTGAGGTACCAATTTTTTTACATCACCGTTTAAGTAGTAAGAAGGTCTATTAAAAACAGAAGAAAAAAGTGGGAGTTGTCATTTAAAAAAAATTATGATGACGTCATTGTGCAAAAACAAATGACGTCATTCCAAAAAAATTAACGTCAGAAGACGGCATTTNAAATGCCGTCTTCTGACGTTAATTTTTTTGGAATGACGTCATTTGTTTTTGCACAATGACGTCATCATAATTTTTTTTAAATGACAACCCCCACTTTTTTCTTCTGTTTTTAATAGACTTTCTTACTACTTAAACGGTGATGTAAAAAAATTGGTACCTCACATAACAATTTTTTTGAATAAATGACACATTTACTTCAGATCGTCAGTGGTTATAATTTAGTAAAAATAATAATCGTAAACATTCTAAATTAAAGCAAATAACAGTAATTTATGTATCTAAGACGAAGAGTGAAGTTTTAAGGTGCATTGACGTCATTATCGATTTTTTTAAATGACACCTCTTATTTTTTTCTTTTGCTTTTGATAGACCTCCTTGATGTTTAAGTTGTGATTACCGAATTAATTCTTCACATAAGAACTTTTATGAAAAAAATATCATTTTTTTCTTCAAAAATTAAAATTTTTGCTTAAAAGAAAAAATTGACCTGTCCGAGCGATTTTCTTAAAAACATTATAGAACGATTTTATGAATTTTGTTCCAAACTTTATCTCCACACTGTACATACACATGACGTGAGGTCACAACTTCTTGTAAGTAATCTTTAGACCAAATATAGTTAAAAAGTCTAATAAAGTTATGTCCTAAAGTAAAACGTTTTCAAAAAATAATGTTTAATTATTAATAAATAATTACAATTTCAGAAAAGCCATTTTTTTTGTTCAAATTCACTATAAACATTGTTCAAAATGGCCACAATTGCTCTCGAGACACATTCTGGCTCATCTTAAGAGAGATCTGGTTGCCCTACATCATTTTTTGTTTCGGTTGCTTCATTATTTAACTAAAATAGGCCATAACTTCTTTAATAGTCGCTTTAGACAAAATGACCACACTGTAGTTTCGACTTCTTTTTACGTGATGACCTTACGTTATGGGACAGCCTGTATATTCGAATAATTTGATTTTCTGATTTGTACATCTTTTTGTATAAGAATTTGTTTAATAAATCCGGAGTGCCATAAGGTATCATTTTATGACCTTTTCTAGTAGATATATTGTAATGATTTATTAATGGAAACTCTCTAGATAAATTCGTGTCTGTTTGCAGATGATACTTCTTTGTAATATTTGGGAACAATGACTTTTTGAGTTGTAAAAGTAATGACAGAATAAAAATTATTATTATTCAATATTTTAATATAAAAAAATTTAAGTTTAAAAAAATTGATTCTTGAATTTTATTTATTTTATTCTCATGGAATACGGGTCCATGAGATTAAAATATATACATATTTAATAATAATAATAATAATAATAATATATATACAGGATGTTCAAAGTTATCTGCGCACTATTGCTATCTTCGTTATTTTTGGAGCTACAGAGTCGGTTAAATTAGCAAAGATACAGTGATTTTTCCGCTGATTACAATGCTTCACACAAAAAAACAATTGCGCATCACATTTCAGAGCAAACTCAGATAATTAGATTTTTTAAATGGAACAACCTGTATATTTATGTAGCAGTCGGTAGAAAATGAAATTTTGCACAAAATCTTTTTATACTACTATAACCCAGAAATGAAAATGCGCCTGGCAATTGTTTTTTGAGTATGGCATTGTAATCAGTAGAAAAAACTACACATTTTTGATGTATTGACTAACACTGTAGCTTCTCTAATAAGAAGTTATCCCATGTGCGGTGACCTGTATTAATGTCGTCGTAGCTCTTTTGTTTTTCATTTCTGGGTTATAGTAGTATAAGAAGATTTTGTTCAAAATTTATTTTCTACTGACTGCCACATAAATATACAGGGTGTTCCATTTAAAAAAATCTAATTATCTGAGTTGGCTCTGAAATGCGATGCGCAATTGTTTTTTTGTGTGGACCGTTGTAATCAGCGGAAAAATCACTGCAACTTTGCTTATTTAACCGACTTTGTAGCTCCAAAAATAACGAAAATAGCAATAGTGCGCAGATAACTTTGAACTCTGAACTTTATAAGAAGTAATTTTGTCAGATTTTGAGATTTCGAAAAATTTTGTCATACAAATCATCCCAGAAAACTTTTACTTTTATAAGAAGTAATTTTGTCAGATTTTGAGAACCGCATGGTAAAATCGACATCCATTTTCCGTAATAACTAGCTCAACTCATTTGTTAAAAACACTATAAGTACGGTAACCCGAGGGGCAAATATCTACTTGAATACAGATACGTAGCACTATTACTGCAAGAACAATAGTCAAGTTATTAATCATATGAACCTACACTCAAATAACTGGGATAAACAAGGTTAAATTATGGAAATATAAGACTTTGTTTAAAAATTTATTAAATTTACATAATTCGCGAATGATTTATTGTACTTAAGCTTATTATATTTATTAAGCATTAAAAATGAGATCTAAAATGTCTTAAAAAAAAAAAAATGATGATGGGAATTAGAAACAATACAACAAAATTTTCTCGATAAAACGGAAATTTTATTAAAATTGACCGTGACATAATTTTTTTTTAAGATCTTTGTTGCTTCATAAACTTCATACTTACAGATTACGTTTTATTCAATGTAGCGTATCGAGATCTTTATTACAAATACAACAACTATCATTGATATCACACGCAAGAAGGCGTTAACAATAATTAATAATGTGTACACATTCGTATCCAGTAATTATGTTAATATTGCAATTGTAAAATTAATTACTTTCGCTGAATTTATTTCAAAATGTTGATTTATAACTTCATTTCAAAGACGTTAAAATTTATTAATGGAAAAATTTAATTTTTAAATAAATAGAGAAATCGTTTTATTTAATTAAATTTATTTTTTTTTGTTACGACTTCTAAGTATTGTACTGGTCGATAAAATAAAATAATAGTATAAAATACATATAATTAATTTAAAAATTTATAACAAACCAACTAGAAAGCAGTCACACTAGACATCAAACATTAAATTTATTAATTTCATTAGTAATAAGGCGTTATAAAATTTATTAATTTCAATTAAGATTCTTCATATATGGAAATGTATGTCGTAATAAACAAACTAGACATCATTAGTGACTCATGCAAAAAATGAAAACTATAGAGTATTTACGTAAGTAAAGTATAGTTAAATGGTCCACAAAATATGAACACCTAATATACGAATAAATTAAAAAAAAAATAAAGTTAAAAAATTGTTTTAAAAATGGTACAGAAAACTCAAGAAAACTCGACATTTTGGAAAAAAAATGAAATAAAAGGAAAACTAATTTTAAATTAATAATTTTTTTGATTTTCTTTTTGAAAAATGAAATGGGGTCATTCAAATTGCAAGCTTAAATTTTTTTTAAATTAACATTTATTTGAATAGAATATTTTCAATTGTTCAGTAATCCAAAAATGGAAAAAAGTTTATGCCATTTTTTCTCTCCCTCACTGTCCAGTTAGGTTCTTCGAGCTTGGGACAAGTGACAAGGAAAAATCCAAAAAGCCATTAGCAATTAGACGAATAAGATAAATAATGTTTTTGGAAACACAATAACTTTATTAAATTTGATACACACGCTCGACATTGCATTGAACGTTCACCCCTGCAGACTGACGTTAGTTTCTGGGCGATTAACCAGTCGTCAGTACGGCTGCTGTGAGCGATCAATGCAAATCGCCTTAACGGCAGTGCTTATAATCTGCGCCCAACAATAGGTGGAGTCGCACATCAGATTGTAACAATAAATTTGTTTGAAAAATAGAACAGAAAATAAATCAACAAAACTCCTGAATTTGGAAAAACAATAAAAATTGTCATCATTTTAAATTAATTAAAAAATAATTTAATTTTTGATTTTATCAAATTTATTGAATTTGTAAACACAAAGAGATCAAACTTAAGTTTTTGGATAGGTTAGATTTTTCACTTTTTAATATATATTTTTGGATTTATTTATTGACATTTTCATCAAATCTTGCGTTTTTTTTTTTTAAATAATTTACTGTTATTTTAAAAAGGCTTTGGAAATTTTAGTTCAGTTTATATAGATCAGTAATAATTTGTGACGTAATAAAATGGTGTATATTGTGTGATTTTACGAATTTTAGGAATTAATCAAATTTCATTTCCCTAATATTCTAGCTGTATCTGTTTCAAATGTAGAACCACCTGTATAACTGTCGCTCTATTTTGAATTCTCTTATCAAAAAAATGGAACGTTTTACAAAAATATGTAAGTTACATTTACGTGAAGGTAATTAAAAATTAATCCTCGTTACACCCATAATTATCATGCCATTCCATGCACATTGAACATTATAATGTATAATTGGACAACTTATTTGTATAACGATAGGGGTGATAATATTATTATATTAAGCCGTATTTGGTAAAATGTATCGTTTAGTGTACGTGCACCTTTTATATAATATTTATTGCTAATTGCGATTATGTATATTTACCGTAATTAGTTCGAATCTATTTTATGCAGAAATGCTCGCATTTTCTTTGGTTTTATTATACGGGAACAATAGTGTTAATGGTTTCTGTTCTGTTTTATGTCGTCGCTTAATTAGAATAATTTATTTAAATAAAAATAAAATATTTGTTTTGTAAGATTGTACGTTATTATACGGTTTTCGTCGCTATAATGTTAAATTATGTTTATAAGTTGTTCTTTTAATTTATGGTGATGCGATCATTGCGGATTTGCATTTTGGATTTCGTACATTTTGTTCAGTATTTTGTTGTTAATTTAACATGTTATATTTCGGTTCCAACTAGTATTTCCTGCATCTGTTCTTTGGAGGAATGCACCTCCTACATTTTTAACTTATTGTTTTGGGTCTACGTCATCATTTTCATCTACATGTTGGCAAAAATGTCTCGTCATAAGAGTTTCTTCTTCTTTTACAATTATGTTCATTTCCCTTTCGATTTCAAAGGAAACTATTCTCCTGATTCCATTCATAGTAATTGTATAAAACAAAATTACCACAAAAGCACACCGATGTTCGAATTTTTAGTTTCTGAATCCCATTTTATTACATTCGTGTCTGATCTTTTCGTGTCTGTGTTCTTTCGTGCAAATTATAAATGATAAAGGGTTGAGTATTTCAACTGACGTTACACCTAAGGTTGTTACAAATTCTGACGATAAATATTTGTTTAAAATAATACAAACATGATATTTCTTCTATTTTCTTCTATTTGCTTCTTTTTTCTTTTTTCTTCTATTTTCTTCTATGATATTTCTTCTAGCAATTTCTTTCACAATTTTTTTATACTTGTGTTTTTGTAGCTGTCAAGTAACATTTTGTGAAAAATAAATTAAAGCGTTTCTCACCAATTAGATTTTCATGTTAAGTGGGAATATTCCACAAATGAAAGAAAAAAATTGAAACCAAAGAAATTTTAAAAATTAAAACATTTTTCTTTGGGTACTTCGACTCCAATTTTTTTTACTATTCCAATTGGACTTTTGAAAGCCGATTTCTGAAAGCAAAAATAAGCTCCACTTCCACTTCATACCATGGAAGTAGAAAAGAGAGAAAACGAAATATTATACAAAAATGAAGTGAATAAAAATGAATAAAGCATACAATAAAGAGTTGTGTACAAGGTGGGAAATTTCGATAACCATAAGAGATACAGAAAAATGACCCTACCATCCTCGATCGCTTTTTTGGAGAAAAATTCAATGGTGAAAACCAAAGTTGGCTATCGTCTTTTGTTTTCGAGTTATGGGCAAAAATTCGATTTTTTAAATTTTAAGTCTGACCTTGAAAAGTATGAATTTTTGAAAAATCTGTATGAAAATTAATAATTGACCATACATGTTATATATTGTTGAAAAGGGAATAGAATTCTCTTTTTAGTTAAGCCACAGCCAACTATGAGTTCCATATAAAAAATTACAACTTTATGTCATAACTCGAATTTGGAGAACCATTTCAAAAAACTAACAACTCCACTAAATTCTTATCAAAAAAGTGCTTCAAGAACGTGTATATCATTTTCCTTCATTTTTCCAAATAAGCAAGATATAGCCATAAAACTAAAATTGAAAAAATCGAATTTTTGCTCATAACTCGAAAACAAAAGACGATAGCCAACTTTAGTTTTCATCATTGAATTTTTCTCCAAAAAAGCGATCGGAGTAATTTTTTTGTATCTCTTATGGTTATCGAAATTCTTTATTAAAACATCGAAATTTGCCCACCCTGTACATTGGGTATTTCAGTAGATCATATGCTTTAAAAAGAACAAAAGGTATATGAAAGTATTCGATGATGAAGATATCAAAATTTCGCTTTAGAAAGGAGAAGGTTTGTAGAATGTGCTGTGAGAGTTGACACGATGAAGGAAATATTGAAGACGCAGGAAACAGCACTATTGAATGAAACTGGAGCAAGTTGAAAGGATTTAAAGGAAGGATGGAGAGCGGCTTTGGTTATTTCGATTCAGAGAAATTTTCTACGGATTAGAAAATAATAATAATATTTATTCCTTTAACGAACGCAACCGGAGAGTTAAGTCAAAATGATGAAAATGTTTCTAAAAAA
>JAFFZR010027849.1:0-17780 GCA_018397195.1 Lethrus apterus | reverse complement strand
ACAGATGGTTACAGAAAACTAATTTTTCATTTATGTTTCTAAACATTATTATTAAATATTTTATTAGTGATTAAAATTTACATTTGTGTGTTTTGAAATATTGAGTAACAACAAACACCACATTTGTAGTCATTTAAAGAATACATACTTGAATTTGAGTATCATTTACTCAATAATGATACTCAAATTACTCAATATTTGAAAATACAATTCAAAATATAATTTGTAGTTTTTGTATGTTATTCTTATTAATTTTTAAATTATTATTATTATTATTGTTAGTTATTTTTTTTATGACAGTTTAATAAATATTGTTCAGAAGCAAAGGAATTTTATTGTAAATAAATAGCCAGTGAATAAAAAAATTCGCTTCAAATAACGGAAATGTCTTTAAAACACATTGTTAAAAGTTTATAATTTTTTTCCAAACTCTATGAAATGAACAGAAAGAAAATTGTCAAGTAATGTCTCAAAGCAAAATGTTACCTATATTTATTTTTTTTTTTTACATTTTGTAATTGTTAAAAGATCAAATCAGATCAAAAATGAGAAAGTGATAATATAAGAATCTTTCTGTGTTTAAATTAATTAAATAATAAAATTTCGACTTACTGAGTGTTCAGTTCCTAGCGATAGTCGATAATTTCATCGTCTACATGAATATTTTCCATTTTAAGGCTTAATTTATTATCCATTATTGCCATTTTATTATTACAATTCGATACTTTAATAATGGCTTAATTCTACTGAGTGAATAAAAGATTATTTTATACAAATGTAATTGAGCTTAAAGTAAAAAAACTGTTGTCTATGTTTCAGTTTGAATTTGTTCTTGTGGTTTAAAAATTGGAGGATTTATTAGAAGAAGCCATAGGAAGTGTAATAAATAAGTCACACGTAAGTCCAAATTATTATTATTTGAAAATATAAAACATAACATAAAATGAACATTTTTTATTATTTTTTTTAAATAATAATTATTTTTTTCGCTAATCTGGACTTTTAATTTGTTCAAAAAAATATTTATTTTAGGTTAGGTTCGCGACATAATCATTATGACGCGAACCTAACCTAAAATGAACATTTTTTATTTTTTATGTTTTATATTTTTAAATATGTACCTAATAACATTTTTTTTTTGTTAATTTGGACATTAGTGTAAAAGTTTATTTAATTCATTTAATTCGCTTCATAATTTTGAATAATTCAAAAAATGTTCATTTTAGGTTGGGTTCACAACATAATTATGTCGCGAACCCAACCTAAAATGAACATTTTTTGAATTATTTAAAATTATGGAGCGAATTCAATTCTTTTAAGAATTTTAAAAATTCCGCTTTCGAATTTTATGGAATTAATAGTGGTTTTTGATTTCGTTTGGGGCAAATTTTGCCACTGGACGCCCATGCATGTCACTCTTATTTAATGACACGAAGATGAACATCTTGACAAAAAGGAAAGAAAAATATTAAACCATGCTGTAGGTTAGATTAGAGCGAAGAAAATTGAGAAAACTTTAATATTTTAATTAATTTTAATTTGATGTCTCTAGATCCGATGACGAAAGATAATAATATTTATTATTCTATGGCAGAAAATTCTTGTGTTTTATGTTATTGAGAGGAATTTTGAAGAAAATTTGTTGTTGTATGGTCCATATGGTAAATTATGTATCCTACAAGATACATATGGTTGTGTGTTTATCTTTAAGGACTTTGATTTGAGCAAAAAAAAATTAAATAAATATAATGATAAATCAAATGATTTACGTGCTTAAAAACAATGAAAGATAAAGATGAGAAAATGATTACGACGTGACGTTTGGATACGGAAAGGCGTAAGAAATATCCCTATACGTATTAACTTTAGATATGTATTTGTAACAGCTTTTCCTAATCATTTGTGATGTAGAGAATATGACTTAGAAAATGTGCTTTTCAAACATATATTAATAGACTCATTCGTGGTTAATATGTTAATATGTTAATTTTTCCTGATTTATTGTTAATTTCTATTCTATTCTATTCTATTCTATTCAACAGGCTATATAGGCTATACCGACGGTATATTAGTTTTAATTTCTTTTTCATTTATTTATTTATTATTTTTTTTTTTTTTAGTTATAAGTGTAACTGGTAGAACAGTTTGGGGTTTCCATCTTTCGTTAATTGTATTTTATTTATTTTTACTTCTTTGTATTTTCTGTTTAGATGGGAATAAATTTATTTATTATTATTTTTATTTTATATGAATTTTGTGGAATAATGGCAATAATAAATTATCATACCGTAAATTACTATTAATTAGGGTATTCTTTGAAGGAGGATTCTATAGAAAATTTACGTCCAATTTAAAATGGATTACCTACAGAGGAAATCAAACATTTTGTAAAATTATAATCGCTATCACTTAAATAGGATATGCAGAAAAAATGTTTCATGAATAAACGGTTTATCAGAAAAATGTGTGGAAATTTAAACAAATTAGTACAAATTATGTATAATTACCAACATTTGATTTTTTTTTATAAATTACGGATTTCATACATCAAGTTTTTATACAAATAAAATAAAAGTGTAGGAGATATTTGGTTTTACAAAATATTAACTCAAAAAACAAAAAATAGTATTTTTTAGTAAAAAATTTTGGCTAAGATTTTAAGCGAAGCATCGCATTTGCGTCCTAGAATTTAAATTATTATCGGAGTTCAAACTATTCCTACCCAAGATCCAAATAGTCTTTATAATTGGGAAATAAATCATCAAATAAATTCTGAAGAAAATTTAAAAAAATGCAAATGGAGTTTTTTAAAATATTTGTTTTTTTTAAATGGACTTACTACATATTAAGTTTTAACATATTAGCAATGTAAAACAAGTTGAAAATTCTGTGAAATCATATTGCCAATAAAAAAAAATCATTGTTATATGACAAATTTTTGAAAAACAATAGAAGTAAACAAAAAATAGTACATAAGAATTTAGTCTAGAGTAAAGTATACAGTTTAATATGTTAATAATGTTAATAAAAATAAATAAATCAGATTCACATTAAAATTTTATAAAAAATTAATTATTACAATTTTTTTAATTCGTTAGTATATACTTTGTCTAAATTGGACATTTAAATGTGTTAATTTTCTGTATATTTATGTTATTATTAACATGTTCCTTTTGTAATTAAATCGTAAAGGAACGTAAACAATAATAATACTGCAGTTAACATGGTAGTGTTTAATTAATTTAACATATGTGTGAAGTAACTATATTGAAAGGATCTGCATTACAAAAATCTGTTTGCTTAAAGAATTAATAAGTATTCCAACAACCCTAACGTACATTGTATACGAAGAATCCCCGGCCATTAGCGAAATAATGAGATCGTCTGTATAAACATCCAGATGCATAACAATGTGAAATATAACGATGGAGCCGACATATAACACGTATGATAAATGTGAATCGGCTGTATTTGAATCGCTGACCGACAGACAGTGTTTAAAACCTCACGATCCATGTATAAATATTGTAGTACCTATCCTAACAAAGTAAGGGGATGTAGACAACAGATTATCAACACACCGGGTTCCTCGGTATTGTTTGCCCATTTACCGCCAGCTAAGCTGTCTGTTTGCCAACACTCAATCTGTATATTTAGTTCTGCTTAGCGGATGCGGTATAAGGTCTAATATTGCACGAGAGATCGCTATAACGGCCTGTCAATGAATGATTTAGGATCTTCCAGGTGTGTTTGTATAGGTCTGCTTAATCCGGACTCGGCGGTCTTCATAAACATGGCGGTTGCTTTGATCTTCAATCGGACTGGATCGAAGGAAGCGTATTTATCTCCTGGACGTGTCGTTGTTACGCTCGTCTTAACATACCGAGATCTGTCAGCGCTTTTAACTTAACAAGTGCGAAAAATAATATTTACTTTTTAATTCCAGTACGTCTTAAGATGTTACGAATTTACATTAAAGATGTCGCTGGTCTGTCTCTGGTAAATTTTACAGAAATTTAAATTTTCATGAGCAACTAATATAATTTATGGTTCAAAATTTTGCATGAATGATTTACTTTAATTACAGTTTAGTAATAAATATTTGAATCAAATTATATATGTAACGTGAAATATTCAATTAAAAATTATTTTATACGTAATGTGTATACATTAGGAAAAAATATTAGGAATTAATTAAAAACGTATCCCATAAAAGAAAGATTTATGGACCTACATTTAAAAATACGGAAACAAAAGAAGAACAAAAAATAATCACCGAGTTTTATCTAAACTCCGTTCGCTATCCAATCTTATCTACAACTCTTGGAAATAATGAAACAGCTTATACAGCAATAAAACAACGCAACACAATGTTTCGTTTCGATGCCGACAGATCGCTCTGTCGTGCTAAGGGTGCTCGTGTTGGGCGTGGTTAAAGGAGGAGCGCCACTCACGCCCCCTATAGCGACGACCTCCATGTTAGATCATTCCTCAACGAGCACGGACATGTTAAGACTCTGGAACATTGTCACAACTCTGTATGTAATATGTGTATGTTGACTGATCCACTTGGTGGTGGGATATAAGTTTTTCTTGCTTTGTTTCCTGCTATTTTATTGTCGATTTTTCTTCGGGATCATGAACACTAAAAGCTCTAGTACGTATTATTTTATGTAGTTTTGTATTCATGTTACATTTTAGTTTGGCACACTTTGGTAACTTATATGTCAAATTAACGTTTACCATTCTTATTTACATATAGTATGTATGCATGTTGTACGTTGAAAAGATTGCATTTACATAAGAAAACGTTAAAATTATTAATAAATTTGTTACGCTCATAAATAATCATTCAGTTATATTTTTAATTATTTTTTTTTATTAGGATTTTTCTTTGTATTAAAATTAATTTCAATAAAATTTTACCGGAGGCAAATAATTATATTACAAGTTTGCTGATTTTTTTAGTTCGAAATATTGTTACATCACATTTAATTCTCTTTTTATATATTAGAATTAATTATTTATTATCCATTTACGTCCCATTTATTTTTCAAAACTTATGTTAGGGTGAAGTGGGGTAAGTGTAATCAGAAAAACAATAGTTACACTTGAAATTATAATATCAAGAGACCCAAAAGAGATATCTTTTCGATTTTTTACAGTAGTACTACATATCTAATCGGTAATAACTAAAGTAATTTATTTTTTTTAATAATAGGTATGTTAATAAATTGATGCATTTGCAAGCGTAAGTTTGGCTTAATTTTTTTTTTTTTTTAGTATGTGAAGTAATAATTCTTATGATGTTTTAATTTTCACTTTTCTTAAATTAATTTTAGCTCTAAGAAATATTGTTACATCTTATTGTTCCTCTGAGCATTAGAATACATTATGGAGGGAGCAGAAGCACAAACACAAAAGTCATATTAGTCGGTCTTAATTTTTCTGATAGTATTGCCATTTAAATATATTTGTTTATGCCTATGCACCCTTGTGTTCAAAAATGGCTGCAATAAGCAACAAGAAACACATATATAACAAATATTCCTGGTTTATAAAATTTGTAAAAAAATGTTGAATACATCAATAAAAGACAATATTATCATTTTGCAACTTTGTAGACTAGGAGTCTTTTGGTGCATAATGCCGACTGCATTATATTAATTTGCCTTTTTGAAGCAACTCTATAAAAATAAAGCATCCAATTGGACGAAATTCATAAAATTCATTGCAAAAGTCTTCTGGTGGGAATGAATGTGAAACAGCAAGGTTTAAGTACGGTTTCTTACCCATTTTTTGATTTTAACTCGGACGAAATTCAGAAAATTCATTGCAAAATTCTTCTGATGGGAAAGAATGTGAAACGGCAAGGTTTAAGTACGGTTTCTCACCCATTTTTTGATTTTAACTTGGACGAAATTCAGAAAATTCATTGCAAAATTCTTCTGATGGGAAAGAATGTGAAACAGCAAGGTTTAAGTACGGTTTCTTACCCATTTTTTGATTTTAACTTGGACGAAATTCAGAAAATTCATTGCAAAATTCTTTTGATAGGAAAGAATGTGAAACGGTAAGGTTTAAGTACTGTTTCTACCCATTTTTTGATTTTAACTTGGACGAAATTCAGAAAATTCATTGCAAAAGTCTTGTGATGGGAATGAATGCGAAACAGCAAGGTTTAAGTACGGTTTCTTACCCATTTTTTGATTTTAACTTGGACGAAATTCAGAAAATTCATTGCAAAATTCTTCTGATGGGAAAGAATGTGAAACAACTGAAACAGCAAGGTTTAAGTACGGTTTCTCACCCTTTATTTGATTTTAACGTCATTGGATATCTACATCTTGTCAGAAAGTTAAACTATCGATTTAAGCAAAACAATATAAAAAAGATTTTTACGTTACATTTCTCTTTTCTCAAACGATAAAAGTGAAGAAAGAGAAATTTAGGGGAAATTATTGTACAAACTTCATCATCATATTTTTGACATATTATTGGTCGGTCGAACCTCTGTTACTTAAAAATTTCTTCGTACGTGTTATCACCCAACGTGCAATTTTTCTTTTAATGGGGTTTTCTTCTATGTTTATTTTTTAAGCATACAAGGTATTTTAACAAAAAATGTGAAAATTTCGACGCAGTGGAAAGCACTAAGTTTAGTGTTTAGCTGCCCATTAAGTTTAGTGTTTTTTCAGTGGAACATCATCAGTAAAAAACACTAAACTTAATAATACACAAACATGTTCTAAACCTAATCCCTTCTGAAAGATTGCCTTTTTGTGATAATAATTTATATAATAATAATAATAATAATAAGCCGCTACATGGGCAGTTTTTTAACAACATTGAACAACAACTGCTTTCCAGGGATCAGACATTCTTAGAGCTTCTGGATTGAAGTCTGAACCGGAAGGCTATATAACGGGTTGCCAAGATGGTGTGTTTAAAACGCTGACGTACCGCAGCAGACTAATGGGCATGGCTGTGGAAGACACAAGGTGCCGCACTTGTAAACGAAGCGACGAGACAATAATGCAATCCGTTTGCCCAAAGTACGCACCAGACCTATGTATAAACGTAGCTATGGCCGCATAACACACCGGCACACCTAATCTCTTAATAAAAACAAATCTAACAACTGAAAATGCCGAAAATATGTCGACGAAACGTTTTATAAAAATTTCAAAAAAGACAACGAAACCTTTTCATAAATAAAGATTTTTAGGCAGACAAAACATGCCTTAAAATTTCTTTTGATCTTCACATACGCGCCTCAAAAACCCAAAGAAAAAACAAATTATACCGGCGAAAAGTAAAACAGAAAACCATCAACCCTATATATAAAGTGACATGACGCTGACGTGTCTTATCTTATATTACTATTTTCGGCACGCTTTCGACTTACACAGCAGACCAATTCCACCATAACAGCCTGATGTGGACGCAGTATTTACCAACATATATAAAATTTTCTGGAATTTTTCGTTCAGTACTAAAACAGTTGTCCAAGCCAATAAACCCGATATTACCCTCCTTGAATTAGAAGCGCGTCATTGAAATCTCATGTCCCTGGGAAAGGAATATTACTTCCAAAGAGGCAACAAAATTGAAAAGTACAGAGACCTCCCATTTTAGTTAAAACACACTTACCTGGGTTTCAAGCAGATATTTATTCCAATTATTATTAGTGTTCTCGGAGGAATACCACAAGGAGCGCTACAGTACCTAAAAATATCATTGATAAACACACAAAGGACAGAACAACAGCAATATGCAAAAATATGTCCTCCTCGGCTCATTGAGAATCCCCCGAGCATCCTACATCTTAAAGTAGAAACTCATTTTTGACTTGCTTATCGCCAATAGGCGACGAAAGACGATAGGTTCCTAATGCACATTCGTGCAAGGCCTTAAAAATTAATAAAAATAATAATAACGATTTTCCATGTCGAATCACATGTCGACACTAAAAATAAACTTCGTTTATCATTTTATTCACAAAGTAATTTAATTGTTAAAACTGAGAAACAGGCTGATTTGTTTAATGTTTTCTGTCATTATTAATAATAGTGGTTGGTGTACTTTTTACCCTTCATGTGGTCACGTGCTTTAGAAAGAAAATATGAAAAATGTGTGAATATGAAATTCGTGTTGTCATTTGAAAAAATTGATAAGGTTTGTATGTTCGATGTCAAAGTTAAGACTTACATCGTAAGAGGACGATATAATAGAACACTTGCACATGTCGGAATAAAGTATAAGGAAAATTAATACAATATTTGAAAAAAATATAAGATCGTTTATTTTTAAAAGTCATTTAAACTTATAGAAGAAGACAAAATACTAAGCATATATTTAACTGCCCGAAACAACACCACAGAAAAGCATAATTATTTTTTTTTAATTCTCTCTTTTTGGCAATATTCCAATTTTTTCTCAGTATATTCGAAACTCTACATGATCTTAAACCACCGTTAAAAATAATCAAATATTTTGCCAACTATTTTTTAACCTATCAGTTCTGATGAAGAAGTAAATTACTACCAAAATAAATATGGACTATAAAAGGGTTTTATTTAAACATTCCTCCAAGATTGAATCCCAAATATTTATTATCTAATCTATAATTAATCGTAGTCAAGAATGGACATACGATAATTACATATTAATGTTTAAAAGAATTTCTCCTTTAAAAATCGGAAACTTATACTCTTCTCATAAAATCCAGATAGACGCAACGGACATAAAAATCCCATCGGCATGTATACAGTAAAAGAGTAGAACCGCCTAAACAAAATCCAAATAAATCCGCAACTAAACGGAACCAACACAACGTCAACGATCCAGGGTCACAGAGCATCGAATGCTTGTATTCGGGAGTGACAACCGAGGCATTAAACTAAACGTATACGTTGTTGCGCCTGGGAATTGGCATCATTGTGCCGCGTCGTCGAGCGTCGAGGGGCGCGATAATGGGGCTGCTCCCCCGGGACTTGCATTAGCGGGGGGAGACGCGGACGACGACGACGAATACACTCGTCAAAAGAAGTCGAGATACAGTTTGCTAATGTATCGGTTGCTCGGCATACAATATTAATGCATTTATAATTGATAAGTTTAAAAGTTGCTTTTTGTCGTCTCTTTTCAGACAGCGAGACAAAAAGTAAATGATTTATATCCTATAAGTGAGTTAAATTTAACATTTAGCAATATCGATTAGGTCTTGGAAATGCTACAATTTTGATATAAAATAACAGAATTAACTTCGTTTAGTTTTCTTGAGCCTAGCAGTTAAGCGTTAACAATTTTAATTTTAATTTATCTAGCATCATTCACTTTTATACAACATTTAATATTTTCTCTAATGTAAATGTGTTCTTAAAGATTATGAAGTTTTTATATGCACAAATATGTATGGAATCTAATGCGACACACCAGTGGCGTAGCGAGGGGGGGGCAAGTGGGGGCATCATGCCCCGGGCGCTACTCACAAAGGGGCGCAAAATGGTCCGCAAATCAAAAATTTCAAAATCTAGTCTTGTTTTCTCAATTACATTTTTTGTCTCAAATTTAAAACCTAGCTTGAGCCTATGACTTTATTTATTTTACTTTATTTATTTATTAATTTGCGAGTATATTTTACATATAATATTATATGGTTTTCGAATGGGGGAGTCGCTAAAAAGGTATTGGCCCCGGGCGCGATTTAAGCTCGCTACGCCACTGCGACACACAATAGAAATAAATTTTTGGCTTCCCAGATGAAACCGTCTTCGTTTCTTCGACTGTCATAAGGGACATCTTCAGGGATGTTGCTATTGGAGATTGAAAAATGAAGCCAAAAAAACGGATGAAAATGTTTCAAAATCAAATCGTGCTATATTAAAGTTTCATCAATAGTATTATTTTATTCAGGAGGTGCGTAATTCTTTTTAACTTTAAAGGGGAATTTGTTGAATTGTCCTTGAAATTAATTAACATTGACCAATTGAACATAAATTTACATCTTAATGATATTTTGCAAATTGGTATACCGTAGATTATATAGAAGAGAGAGTTTTTGCCTTATATAACAGATGTAAACAAAGTTGTGGAGATTTTCGAAACTTTTTTCATTAAGATAGTAAATTAACTACGTCAAAGTAGGTTAAATATTTGTGCTAATAAATTAAATCGAATATACAAAACCTTCAAGATAATAATCATTAAACATTCGTACACAGCCCGAAATACATTGTACAAACACGGTCGAGTCGCATTAATTAGCAATAAAAACACGAAACTTTGTGTACAATCCACTTACACGTCATAATTAAAAGTGTCTAACCGTCGCGAGTCTCCCTTACTGCAAACAGCTACGGAAATTCATCCCTACAGTATCAACATGGCTGGTGATGTGGGATATGAAGTATATGTAAACACATTTCGAATGCAATTAAGGCCTAGGTATCAAACCCGGCCAATCAATCACCGTAAGTCTGGGATCGTTTGGCACCAGCACGCCCAGGGACGTGCTCCTCGCCAACTGACAGCGATTTTGCAAGTCAATATTAGATGTAATTCTACCCGAAGCATTACTGCTGATGTAGGGCACTCGTGTCCGTGGAACTGTAATACTCGCGGAGATTTATCTCGTCACAGATTTGGATCTTTTAATTTATAAAGAGCTTTTATCATCGCCAGTTTAAGTAATACCTACAGTAAAGTATAATTGCTTAATTAAAATTGATTTTGTTTGCCTACTTTCCCTCATCATCAATTTGCGATTTTTAACACTATGCTTTAAAAATCTAAACGTTAGTTATCAGCAACTGAGCTAGCGGATTTCACATTTCTTATGTCTTAATCATGTTGATGTACTTAAAAAAATAATGCGTTTAAAAAATTTTTCCATCAACTTTTCGCATGAGACATGTTAATCATAATTTAAGTTTATGTATATTAAATGTTTCATTTTACTTTTTTTCATAATTTAAATAAGAAAACTTCGTCCCTTTAGGCACACCTTCATGTCTTTTATGCAGTTTTCCATGAGTTTTATATTATTTATTAAAATTTTTCTTTTGGGACGTAATTGCTCGGTTTGTTTGCAAAAATAATGTCAATTATACCGCAAGAAAAGGTGCAATAATAACAAAAATGTGTCAATACATTGATGTAGGCCCAATAAAAAGAAATGCTTTTATTAATAATTTTAAGTTAAAAGAAACACCGTCTCTTTTGCTCACCCCTTTTTCCATCTTTCAAGTCTATAATTTTTTCTTCACTTTTTGTGTATAGATGTGATGTAAACGTCCAATTTTCAGGTACAGAATGTCCATTAAAGTCATCACATTTGAGTAATACTGCGTTTACGCTTTCTGAACCACTAACTTTTTAATTTTTTTTTGTTAGTTCTATTTTTGGTTCATCAGTTCTTTCTTCTTTTTCTATATTACTTGTTTGTGTGGAAATTATAGAATGGGCCAGATTCTATAATTTACAGATTAATTTGTAATTTTTTGTTTTTATTTATTTTTTTATTCCTTTTCTGTTGCTGTTAATTTATGGCATATACTATCCCATATCTTATTTTTCTCTACGTGTATTGTCTTCACTGGATCATTTATTGTTCTATTTTCTATTCTTTCACTTTTTCACTTTAGCAATAATTCATTTTCCTTCTAAATTTCGATTTCACATTTTAACATATTTTGTTTTTTATTGGTTTAGAGAGAGATCCTAGTGCTTTGCAGTTGTATGGAAGCTGTTTATAACTTTATGTGTTGTTTCCATCAACGTGTTGATGGAAAAAATGCCTTTTAATTTTCCAATTTCTCATCGAATCTTCTTTTATATAAATAAGCTCTAAATTGTTATATTGTACTTTCTGTGTATTGATTTTTCCATGTTACGAGTTTTTTTGTTTTTCGTCTTTATTCTTTCTGGTTTGTTGTGTCCACGTATACTTATGAATAACTTTATGCGCAGAGAAATCTTTCGTTTTTTTTTCTTTTTTGTTAGGTTAATGCATCTATCTATAATAGGATTTGCTGGAAGAGATTTTGAATTTCCGTGATCGTTTCTTAGCATTTTTTGATTATATAAATATGGGCCGTTTATATAGCCTTCATCCTAGCCTTTAATCCCTAAGAAAGAATAAAATTATAAGGTAATGACTATAAAATAAATATTTGAAGTTTTCTGTAATTTTGCAACTTCTGTTAGTAAATATTCTCCACAAAATGAGGCTTAGTATTTTTTTTTTAATTACTTACATTTATTTTCTCTTTTTCTTCTACGAAGCCTACTCATACCCAACTAGGATAAACTTTTCACTTATTTCTTCTAGGCCTTGCAGTCATTCGCCAGATATGCCATATTTTCATGATTTCATTGGTGGTTATTTGTTGGAGCCATGTCTTCTTGGATCTACCCTTTCTACTTCTTCCAGATCTTTTCGCCTCCAGGGAATTTTTAAATTATTTTAATCCTATTTTATCCTTTTGTAGTTTTAGGCAATAATACCTAAATTTAAATGCGCTTGCAAGGAAATATTCCACATTATAGGGTATAGGGTACGACAAGAACTGTAATGAAATATTTCCCGATTTGTGCGTTTTTATAACGACTGAATATTTTGATTATGTAGACTTGATGGACTGTCATGGACATATGAATTATTTTCGAACTAGAAATCGAAAAATGAATAATAACATCAAACTGAAATGTGTTTATTTATTCTGTTTGGAATCGTCGAAGCATTCAGTCTGTATACTGTCCAATTTTTTATTATCATTTTATTATCAAGAAGTTTACAATTACTTTTATTTTCACATTTTCTTATTTTGATCATCTTCAATTTATTTCTCTTTTGTATCATTTTGTTCTTTATTTCACAACATCAAATTGCTTCTTATCTTGTTATTGCCTTTTCCATTTTTTTTGTGTTACCTGTGAATTTTTTTTATTGAAAATAATAAATTTCTACTTTTTTTAAATGCCTTATTCACATTCATTAAAACGTGGTTTAACTTTGACGTTAAATACGTACCGAAAGGAAGATTGACCATATAATGAATTGAAATATTTATTTTTAACAAAACTGTTAAAATTACTATAAATACACTAAAGAAATTTAACGACTCATTAAAACGAATAGTACATTGAAGACACTAATTAAGTGCATTCCTTACACACAGTAATATATCTACATTTTCTACAACATTTTTACATATTATTTATAGTGCAATAAAACATTAAATGGAAAAAACACTAACGAAAAAGATAAAATCTCGATTTAAAAGTCACGGCATACTCGTCGTAGTACTAGCGAGATCTATAAATACATAAAACTAAAACCCTCAATGTCGGACATAAGACGTCTGCCTGCAATCCGTAAGCAGGAGAGTATCGGGTAATTTCGTCCTGGTCGCTCGGACCGCGGTCAGCTGTCAACCATCACTCACACTTGCCAGGCCACTACATGCTTTTGTACTTAGCCCTGCGCTGCCCCTAATTGTGTCGGAAAGCCGCTTCACGAACCCTTTTCTTGTGAAGCGGCACATGCGTCTTCGAATGCTTTTACATGGCGAAAGACGGTCGAACCGGGCCCCGCCTCTCTAAAATAACGTTTGACGTTACAATTTTGTAACTTTTCTAAAAAGGATCATTCTCTCGTTTGAAAAAATGGAAGTGTTGTCCGAACACGGTTGATTTCACTATTGATTTAATTAAAGCGGCAGCAAATATACGGACTTACTTTTTTAAAAACGAGTTTTTCGGATACTATTAATATTACCATTAACAATACACTGTGAGGTGCATTACATTTATTCAAGAAAATTGATTAAATAATTAATTCATTATAAATAAATTCATTATAAATTATTTAACTTAGATAAGCCGATTATTTTTGTTGCTTTTTAATGCCAATTAGCACCAACACACAGAATATAAGAAGACGACTGAGAATTTGGAAAAATCTACTATATATTTATAAGAATATGTTTGTAGAAAAAAATTCAGTTCAATTCAGATTGTTGCATTGTTGTTTGTATTGTTGTAAAAATTTGGTATAAATACAGTATGCCAGGGATGGTTTCATTATATATATATATGATCGACTATTTTTCTTCAAAATGTGTGGCGATCACCTGCTAAGATATATGAGTTGTATGGGGTTGGGTTCGCTCCGTAATTGAAATTCAAAAGAGTACAATTTTTTAAATTTTAGAACAAAGATTCGAGCTCGAGGGTTGTATGATGGGTTGAGTTCGCTCGTAATTAAAATACAATGGAGTAATGCTGAAAGATCGACCAAAAATAGCTTCACGATTGACCAAAAATCGTTTCGAGATCGACAAACAAACAGGTATTTTTCCAAACATTTACCACCAAGAATATCCAAAGTCATATAAAATATTACACTAACTTAGACATTTAATCCAAGAAGATTTGAAAGACAAAAAATTAAATCAATGAGAAAATGTAAGCAAGTTTACGATTGCTGTACCTTCATGATATCTGGATCATTGTAGATATGGAATAAAAGTAATGCCAATTTAACAACAAAAATCATTCAGAAATCCTTCATAATCTAATAATTTTTATTAGTGAAAAATTATTTATTGTTTATATTTGAATAATAAAATAATCATTATTTGTATTTGTATTTGCATTATTTGAAACTTTGAAAATATTAGATCAAAAAAATTGTAAGCACCAATTTTGCATTTTTTTTTGTTGGTAAAAATGTCTTTTTTTTATTTCCTGTTTTCCTGTACTGAATGTCCTTTCGTTTGAATGTTCTAAATTAATTTGTTTTTGATAATTTCAACTTTAATTTTCTTTGCTTTATTGACTGTAATTTCTTGAACGAAGCCTTAACTGCATTTATAAATTTTATTATATTCTATCTAGCATATTCAGTTTTTGGGATTTTTTTTTCATTGTTGAAGGAATAATATTTCAAAAAAGTCACCACTGTAAAAGATCTAAACCCCACGGGTCAGTTCGGACGAGGGATACATTTGTCGGCCCTCGGTGAGGGTGGTGACACTTTGTCGTTGAGCATGATGGCTTCTTGCCTGTCTCCTAACGCCGTTGAATAATGGATTGTTGTTGGAGATCACCGGACACCGCCGGACATGGCGGAGTATTCAGTATTCAGGGTATTAAACAAATGCAAGGATCTGTCG
Source organism: Lethrus apterus (assembly GCA_018397195.1). NCBI lineage: Eukaryota > Metazoa > Arthropoda > Insecta > Coleoptera > Geotrupidae > Lethrus > Lethrus apterus. The sequence continues at coordinate 2,598 of JAFFZR010027849.1, read as the reverse complement.
ACAAGATTACGTAGAAAGGTTTATTATCAATAAGTAAATAATATTTAACATGGAAGACAATACTAGGTAGGTATGTTTCAATATTTAGTACATCAAAAGAAATTCGACAGAAGAGGAACTAACTGTTTATTTTAACGTGTAAAATTTTGAATGTTATTTTGAATTTAAAAAAAATCATAAAACTGTGTACTTACATATTATTTTACAAGTTGTAATTTGCATATAACACGATAATAATTATAGTGGGTTTTATGTTGGTAAAGAGTTCATTTGTAACCGTATTGTCATTTTCTTGAGGTTTAGGGCTTTTTAAAATCATTTTACTTTTACATTTCTATTATTATTATTTATTATAATTAGTAAATCAGCGTATTCTATAACTTTTAGCAAAGTTGTTATGTCGTTATTTTTGCTATCACCATGACAACTTGTATTTTTCGTCCAATCAAAAACCTGTTTCTATAGTGATAACAACATTGTTAACTACTTGGTATGAAAGTTACAGAATACGGCTAAATATGTACATATTTTATTGAAAAATATAAACAACAAAATATTCAAATGTATTAATTATTCGATCCTCTCAACAGATTCAATTCCGTTTAGTTTTGCTGAACTTGTGTATTTATCCATTGAAACGGTCAGCGTGAAACTTCAACACGATCAGGACACACGAAGCAAATAGCAACTCCTGCAAAGCTCCGCGATCACAACCGGGTTGGCGACAGATAACAATAATCCCACCACACTGCAAGTGCTCCACCTACGCTTTATTTCCGTCAGCTATAAGCACTTGTTAATTATGATACTGCAGCCATCTATTACTGGTGGACAACTACGGATTAAAATTGCTTTACTTGTTTATACATAATGACAATTCTTAATATTTCCTCATTAAATCGCGTACACGTTAGGTAATTACATGAAACACAAAATTATTACTTGCCTACTGTTTATGTATAATAAGTCTTAGTAGGTAGTCAAAATTTTTATTAAATATCAAAGTTGTTGCATTTTGTTTATAGAAAACGATAAAATAATTTATCATCATTTATTTATAAAGAAAGTATGTACAACAAAAAATAACAATTTTAGATACGGGGTTTGAACCAAAAGTAGTGAGCAAATTTTTAAGAGCGTTCGATATCACAACATTTTCTTAATTTCTAGCTTATTATTTAATTTTTTAGAGTGCGATTTTCAATATTACTTGCTTAGAGAAAGTATCTGGGCTTTAAAAGTATTTAATTAAAAAAAAAATATGTTACAAGATTTGCGATTTCTATTTTTCAATGCAGAGAATTATGACGTGAGTTATGTATGTACGAAAGCGCGTCACGTTGATGAAGGCTTAATAATAATATTAAGAATGAAACGGGAAAGTAACCGGGAGGAGAGTATGTTAGTGAGAAATAGTAATGTATGGAGTAGAAACATGGGGTGCCAAAGAAAAAATTATGATGAAAAGACCACAAAGTTTTAAATGAGAGAGGACGAGGGAAAATATGCGTAGAATCACACCGACTGGCCGTGAGATACGCGATGAAAATTAAAAAACACGACGAACGGAACATACTAAGGATGTTTGTGGAAGAGATGAAAAATAGGGCAATAGAAAAAAGAAAACAAAATTTAAAGGAATAGAATTACAATGTATGAAAGAGCGGGAACATCGCTGGAAGAAATGGAAAGGAGATGGGCAGAAAGCAAAATTGTGGAAAAGGAAATATGGAATAGATGAAAAAATAAAATCTACATTTTTTCGTCAAAGAAGTTTCTAACAAATATCTTGTTTATACAGTCCTTCCTACAAATTAATATAAATTATCTTGTCACCACCATATTGCTATGTTCCGGACTGACCCATGTGGGTTGAATAATAATAAATTGTCAAGATTTTCATCAGAGGTCGGATTCTTTGCATATCTGGAGAGAAATTGCTGTAAATAATTAAGATTAGTACTGATAGAGATAAATAGATTCATAAAACATACCAAAAATGAGACAAAACCATAACAGTCTTCCGGAGATTGATGTTAAGGGCTCCGATGACTACTCATAAGGGGTCGTTTCTGAATCCGGGTTTTCAGTATACTAAAAATGTCTGCTGGAGGCTCATGTCAAGTTTTACGGTGGTAGACTCCGGGAGAAGAAATTTCAACCATGTGCTTGACATAACCACAAAGTCACCGGATTTTCTTTCCGTTCGGGTTTCCAACTTTGATTGATGATCCGGAATCGTAATCAATCCATGGGGATGTAATCCTGGAGGATTACGTTTTCCTAGAAAGTCGTTTTTTGATGAATTTCATAATTTGTTTTTTTTATTCAGAATTTATGCGGATTCCGATATGTGATCATTATTTGGATATTTTTATTAGGATAAAGGGGTTGTACAAATAGGGTAGAAGCATTATAACAACATTTTATTATTGTTTTTAAAGAAAATTATAGTTTAAGTTGGTAATAGATTTAGGGAATTTTGAAAAATTAAATATTAAGTTGGTCAACATAAGGACCAGAATCGCTTGGCGGGTTTTTATAAAATCAAAATAGTATATAAACTCGCCAGATTTTTCGTAAAATCAGATCCGTTTT
>JAFFZR010027848.1:0-17810 GCA_018397195.1 Lethrus apterus | reverse complement strand
TTTTTTTAGTTAGCGTTGGTTGTTCGGACGCTTACATGACAATAAACTACCATCCGGACGAGGATTTTTCCGGAATGATTTACATGGAAGGTTATTCTTCAAATCCTCAATGCTCAGCAGTTGGAAAGAAGAAACGCACGGTAACTTTACAGATACCGTTCGTTAATAACCACTGTGGAATAACGGAAGCCAGAAATCCACTGAACTGGTATTATCGACAGCTTTCTCGATATCTGTTTGCTATGTAAGGTAAATTTGAATGTTTCTAGGACACTGTTATCATCAACCATGATCTTACAGTATAATTCAATTGTTCAAACCCAAGCAGACAGACGGATCAGGGTCGGTTGTATTTTTGGAAATAATATAACAGTGCTAATAGGAACTGGTGTCAATTTTACTGGGTAAGTACTCGTCTGCGTGACGCGATCTTCATAATGCAGAATTAGGAAATAAACACACAACACAGTAATTTGTCAAACGCTTCCCACTAACGCCTTTCAATATCGATCTTCCCGACGAGTTTCAACAAGCTCTAAAAGACGACAACTTGGATGTGCTGTAGGTTAACTTTGGACGTCAAACTTGTGGCGGTTTTGCCCTAAATTTTTTTCCGCAATTCTTCACCAATTAAAATCCAAGGATGATCAAAGATACATAAAATCAGGCGTATTCTGTAACTAACGTAACATATCAATTGTTATGGATTTCAATATTGAAGTACATATAACAAGACCATACAAGTCGCACCAATTTTCGTATTCTCTAACACACTTGTTATGGACGATTGATATGTCGACTGCAATTTACAAATGGACCATTTTTCCAATCGTGCAAGTGCGAGAATGCACATACTTGTGCAAATTTTGATTTTAAAATTTGCATTTGGATGGAGTTGTTAGGTTATGTATTTAACGTTCACACACTTAAATACTTACATGAACGTAATTAAACATCATTATTACTTAACTGATCAGCTGTTTTTGAAAACGATTCAAAATATAAATATTTTCAGTATTAACGAATTAGATTGTGTATTTACGCAAAATAAATAAAAAAATTTTATAATTAATATCAAATCCCTAAAATTATACACAAAAATTATCTTCAACTGTTAAGACGGGAATATACCGGTGTTCCATTTAAAAAAATCTAATTATCTGAGTTGGCTCTGAAATGTGATGAGCAATTGTTTTTTTGTGTGGACCGTTGTAATCAGCGGAAAAATCACTACATCTTTGCTAATTTAACCGACTCTGTAGCTCCAAAAATAACGAAAATAGCAATAGTGCGCAGATAACTTTGAACACCCCCTGTATACTTAAAAGCCACAAGAAGATTGTTGGTATCCCTCAGCTGGCGATGCAATAATCAAACATAATTCCTGCAAAATTAATACAAATGACTTGATAAGTGAGGTTACAATTAAGGTGACCAACTGTTTTTTGGTGCAAAAGGATTACAGACGGAAAACCATTGGAAATGATGATTGGGGTTGTGACAAAACAAAAAATCTGGAGTGGTCTTCATTTGATTATTTCATATTAAAATTTAATCATAAATTTATAATGTAGATGAACTTTACAGCTAAATATTCACATTCAACCAATAATTTTAGATTTTCTTGGGGAATATGTTCTTGTTTAAAATATGAAAATATTTCTATCCACGATGACTTTTTCATCTACCCATTTCATCAGTCTTTTGTCATTTAAAAACATATTTACCATTTGTGTTTCTTCTAACAGAAAATGGTCATCAATAACAACATCTTTCAATTGTTTCATTACAAATGCAAATTTAAAAGAAACATCTTCCCATTATCATTGCCCTTTAAACGAGTCCACTGCAAATAAAAGATAAAGAACTGTATTTGATTAGTCTAAACCTAAACAATATAGACGTGTCGGTGTCAACTATATGCATTTATAATTAACTCACAAAATGTCGACGCCTCGATGTGCAAGTTTTAATATTAATGTAGTACAAATGAGTACTGTTTGAGTACGGTTTTAAAAGGAGTACGTTTATGAAAAAGCAGTACAAAACTTCCCAAAGGAGTACCGTTGGTCACCTTATTACAGTCTAACATTTATATGATATAAATCAACAATTACTTACCGGTTTTGTTCAATTTCATCTGCCACACCTTCAGATATATGTCCTAAGTCCATGTATAAAACCAGTTAATCGAAAATAAGTCCAACAAATAATTCATAAACATAACCAAACCTAACCAAGCGTCACTACGACGACATAACCTTAAATTTGTAACCAGCGCCTGCGCTAAATTGAATTGAACTTCAAGACGAAATGAACTTGAATTGGCAATTTACATTACCGTTGGTGGCGCTGCTATCTATAAAACATATCTACTGAAATGGGACAATTCAAAATATTAACAATTAATAGCTCTGAGAAAAGGTGATTTACATAAAAAATAATACTTGAACAAACAAAGAACACGGAAATTAGCAAAATGGACGTACCTATCAATCGCATGAATACAAATTACTGATGTCCCTCTGTCGCTAGTGTAAAAGTTGTCGCGAGGTGGCGTGTCGCGTAATGTAAATCGCCAATTTTATTGTATTTACAGTTTTTCAAAACTGAATTTATTCAATGGCTTATTTTTATTCCCTATAATTAAAACATGTATACTTTATTTGCATTTATTTGCAACGTAATTTTATTATTGTACCTTCCTTTGTTCAATTATTTTATTAAATTTTCCACAAAACTCATAAGCTCATATGCTCATAATTTGCTTTCAAAATCATATCTTGCTAGTCGTTAACAGATCAAATAAAAAAGCAATAAAAACTTTTAGTAATTATCCATCACCTGGTCTAACGATTGTAAACAGCAGTGCAGGTTTCCCGAAGGTGGAAATGCGTGTCGTGGATCTGTACACACACGAAGAAGTCACAGATACCCAAATTGGTCAAGAACTTCAACTCATCATCGAAGTGAAACCTCCTCCAAACGGTAACTATTATAGTTTGATCGCAGAAAAGATACGCCTATGAACACGCCCACATAGTTATCATGTTGTCTATACGTTGGACGTTTCTATTACAAATTGACCAATGACAGCGTGCTATTCAAATAACTTGGGCAAATATGAGCGTATTTATATCTTTTCGTTGCCACGACTGTAGTATAGATATTTGCTTTATGCATGCCTTTAGATATAGATATTTTCTTTTTCTTTATATGTCTTTATATCATTTTATTTATCTGTTGTTTAGCTATAACTATAATTCCAAAGATTTTTTGTAGAATCTTTCGATATATGGGCGGGACATCTCATCGCCATGACAGCCGATGGTCAAGAATCGATACTTCTTTTAGACGATAGAGGCTGTCCGACAAATCTTAATGTTTTTCCAGCCTTCGTTAAGTTTTCAGATGATGATTCAATACAACTGGTATCGACTTTCCAAGCCTTTAAGTTTTCTTCCTCGCCAGTCATAAGATTCAGTGTTATTGTGCAATTTTGCAGCGAACAATGTCCAGCGGTAATTCAAGATATTTCGTTTTATATATTTCTTTTTTAATTTAGTAATTTTAGTTGGATTGCGGAAATTATCCAGGTGATAGGAGAAAACGTAGTGCGCCGTCTTCGGCTGTAAAAATGACAAATGGAACGACGATTGTGAACGTCGACAAAGAGGAATTTGACGCCCGAGGCAAAGATGTAATAAAGACAGTGCCACCGGAAGTTGTCATAATCGTAAGGAGTCCGAAGATATCGTCGGATAAATTAATCTACGGGGAAACTAATAAAGTTCTAATTGCTGAATATGGTAAAAGAATGCTACTTGAGGAAACGAAACCAATTTTATTCGTTTAAATTTATGTATTACAGACTTTTATACGAGAAAAGTGTGTCTGGATTACACACTATTTATCGCACTATTAGCCCTCTGGATATTGATCCAAATCGTGTTTGTAGCAACGGCAATATTCGTGGTGAGGAAATACAAGACACATTATGAGAAAGAATGTGTCAGGGAATCTCTTGAAGATTTACACAATAACTTTGGTTTAAGTTTCGGTAACTTGGACAGCCGAAGAGTTCACTTCGCTGACAATACGGCATTTACCTAAAAAAGAATGTTTGTGATATTTTTTAAATGTAATATTTCTACAATAAAAATCTTTATATACTGTACTATATAGCTCTTTTTTATTGTTTGTAATGAATTTAACATGTAGTCTCTAATTAAACCAATTCTATGAATTCGACGTATTTTTGCCGCACTCCTTTACCTTCTTTTTTGTATTTTCTTTCGATTTAAATATTTTCCCGCATTTTGTTGGTTTTAATGGCGTCGCGAAGCTGATGAGCCCTCTATTGAATCGTTGTCGGTAACTTAACATTCTGCAATTACAGAGATGATATAGGAAACTGTCGTGTCGAATAACGAGACGGTAAAAGGCGGGCGGATGAAAGTGAAACCAATGAAATTGGGCATAATTTCAAATTCTCAATATACTTTAAAAAAACGCACAAGAACTAAATGAGCCAAATCAAAATTTATAAAGAAAGATTTTTGATTTCCATGTTAGTTTCATTTTATTTGAACATATTTTTAACGGAGTTTCGAACCTATAATCCAGTTTGCAACAGCCTGTATGAGTTTCGATCTCTGAAATACAGGATTTTCGTAAATGTGTGCAAGTCACGTGAGTCAAAGACTAAAATAAATCTCATATTTACAATGAATGGAGTTTATGGCTATTCGTTATCATTCGATTACGTTGTAGTTTATCTAGACGATGTATATTTGAAAATATAATTAATCGTTCAAAAAATGTTTTGAAATACAAATAAGTTCTGTCAGCAGATTGGTTAATTTAATGATTTAATGTGGAAAATGGTTTACACATATTTTGATTCTTCAGATTGGAAACAAGGCAGTTAAAGCCACATTGATAATGACTGATCCCAACCCTTTGTGTTGCTGTGAATACATAGACATGCATCAAGAAAGGAATCATATTTTAGCATGTTGCTGCAATTGCCGAGATTTCGATGAAGGATTTGATAGGTTTGTTTTCATATTTACAGCACACGTATATTGGAGCTTGTATAAAAACTTAGTAATTCACCGTTATTTTTATTTTAGTTTTATATCTGGTCGAGGTATTCCGTTACATAACAAAAAAGGTTTGATGTCTACACTTCATGACCGATTGAGAATACCGTGGAAAGGCGGAGCGAAACTAATTTCTGCGTACACCACCATTACGAGCATTTTAGTACCCTCATTTCTGATTCTTGCAGCTGTTGGTCTTACATGTACTATAATATCTTTCGTCACAATGTTCATATTACTGGCCTATATGAAAAACTTTTTGGGAAGAAAGTTTTCATTGTTTGTTTACAAATGGCTCTTAATATCATTTTTTGTACTTTACATCATTTTCCAATTTATTGTCATACCATTCTTGGAGATACTTACAGAAGAGAACCTTGCGTTAACGATGCTTATCTTGATTAGTTTTTTCTGTTTTTCATGGGTGAAGAATGAAAGTGTATTTGATAATGAATACAAAACATGCAATGTTTGTCAAACTCAGGTTTCAATTGATAGCAAACATTCCATATGGTAATACATAAGTTTATTTAAGATTTTTTCTTACAAACAGTTTTGAACGATTCATGATTGATTTCTGATTTTTCCAACCATCAGAATTGCTTGAAGTTATAAATAAAATTGAATGTTTTGACTTGGTGAAATCACAAACTGTTTGAAACTTTTTAGGAATAAAACATAAACATAACTATTCATTTTTTAGGTTAAATTGTTGTGTTGGTTTGCATAATGCATGTCCATTTATGATAGGGCTTGCAACAAGTAGTGCTGCGTTATTGTATGGATCTAATTTGACCCTTACGACTGTATGCCATCCAAAAGTTCTGTTTTGGACGATACTGATACCGGATGATTGTTCAAATGCCTATGACCTTTTTGAGTAAGTTTTATTTTTCTTTATATTTTTAATTGTCATACTGAATGTATGATTCTCAATTTAAAAATTTGAAGTTAATGACATAAGACTCCAGGATGAATAATACAAAGCAATCGTCGATCTTTTTAAAAATAATTATTTTATATTGTTTCAGGTTAGGACTTAGTTTTGTTGCTGGATTGTACAGTTTGGAAATCGGACTTTTTACACTTATTCTCTTGATTTATGAGTTCGTGCGTACTTCAAAACAATACAAATATGCACAATATGCAAATAATAAAGAAATGTACAGCACCATCTTGATGTAGTTGTATCTCATATTTATTAAAATGTTACAATTGCTTTGATTTGTTAAACATTGTGATTCTTCCAAACCATCATAATAAACCCTAAAATATATTAATTATGATGCTGTTAGTAATTTAAACTGGTATAACAATAGTTGTGACATAGAAAACAATAGACATTATTTAAAGTTACTTTGACACAACTAAGTATAAATGTTAATTTGACATAAGTGAATGATAAATGTTTTGCCGTTAAACTGGTCGAAACCCACAAAGTAAAATAGGTGATTTATGAATATCAACAAGAATTTAATCTCATCACTTTCTACTATAAGCTTAAAGAAAGGAAACGAAAAACATACTATTGTAATTGCAAGAATGTCAACAGATGTTGTTTGATATTAAAATTTCAGATGTTTTCATTTCAAGACAAAATAGTGAAACTGTGGAAAAGTTCAAAATATTCTTTACTATGCATCATTATTGCCATGGTCACAATTCCCACCTTGTTAAGAGTCGCATGTTATGGTCGAATATTTACGGCAATATCTGGATGTGCAATGATAATTATGCTTTTGTATTTGAAATGTTTGCGAACAAAGAGATTCTCTACGTTCTTGTACAATTGGTTGTTGATGTCAGTTATCATCCTTTATGGTATATTCGAATTTATCGTAATACCATTCACTGAAATATTGCGAGAAGAGAATTTTATATTATCCGTTCTGATGTTGATCAGTTGGTATTCCTTCTCATGGGTTAGGACCAAAAATTCTGTCGAGTTTAATGGTGATTATAAGATGTGTAAACATTGTCAAATGCGGGTACCAATTGAGAGCAATCATTCTGTCTGGTAAGCCAAAAAAATACAAAACATTTGTATTTTTGTATTTATCGTAATTAAGAAATATTCAACATTTTATTAATATATGAAGCACATTTTAGGCTAGATTGTTGTATAAGTATATACAATACACATCCATATGTAATAGGACTTGCAACAGCCACTGCTGGGCTGTTGTATGGATCAAATCTGACTTTCACAACTGTGTGTCATCCGAAAATTTTGTTCTGGTCGGTGTTAATACCAGAGGATTGTTCCAATGTCTATGATGATTTTAAGTAAGTAAATATCTGCATTTGTTTATCTGGAACCTGCAGATCTATTTTATTCACTATTAATCATGAACAAAACTGCAAAAGTAGAAAGGATATGCAAAAGCATAGATATTTTTGACAAAGTTCCAAAGAAGTGTCTAGATTCCTTTTATAAAGTTTTTCGAAATTATTAGGGAATTATGTAGATTAAAATCCATTGTTTCAGTTTAAGCCTTGCTTTTGTTACTGCATTGTACAGTTTGAAAATTGGAGTCTTTGCTTTTATACTTTTGATTAGTCACCTTATTTTTACCATAAGGCAATGTCAAACAACACTATCAAATTTTAAGCAAAAGGAAATCTCTGCATAATTTATGAATCACTACACATTAATATAAGAAAAATGTGTGTATTTATTAACGCAAAATGTAAAATTCAACAATAAATAATTAACTTTTCTGGATTTTATTATCCGTTACAAACATTAGAAATTAGAACACATTAATCTAAATCTGGTATGTCGATGTTGGTGTAATCGCCTTTTATTACATTTTCGGTGCCCTTTTCATCAGGCAGCGGCTTTATAACACCACCATTTTGCATGACGTTAAACATCTCCACTGCTCTGCTAACAATTGCCTTATTCAATCCTAATGATTCCGCCACATCAAAAACAAAACTTCTAGAAACTCCTTCTGATATTTTGTACAAAAAAACTATATTGTCGTCCTGGTCACGTGTATGCTCTACACAAAGATGTGATAAAAGACTCGATTTTGGTAGCAACGTACTAATCTGGAAATGCGTAGATACTAAAACATGAGGGCAATTTTCATTTCGATCAAGGAAACTTTTTAAAGCGGCTCCAAGCAATGCTTTTCCATCTGCACCCGTAGTACCTCGACCAAACTCATCTATCACTACGAGAGAATTCAACTTGGCGTTGTGAAGAGCTTGAGATACCTGCATTTCAAATTGGAAGTTTTCAATTTTTTTAGATTTAATTAATCAACTAACCTGAGTTAAATCTATCATGAACGCAGATAATCTAACTGAAGCAGATTCCTCACCGTGAAGACGAGAATGTATGCTGTGTATCATGCAAATATTAGCAGATTTAGCAGGTACGTAAGAACCCACATGTGCCAGATACACAATAAGCGTATTTTGCTTCAGAAAAACCGTTTTTCCGCTATTGTTTGGTCCAGTTATTATCTTCATTCGGCTGTGCTCACCCCCCGATTGGTAGTTATTTGGTACATAATTGACAGACTGCAACTCGAAAAGTGCGTGTCTACCTTCTTCGATGTTAAGTATGTTATTTGAGTTTAAGGTTGGACGAACGTAAGCTTTTTCTTTTGAGACTTTCGCAATTGAAATCAAACTAAAAAACGTTTAAAATGATGAATTAGTCATTTAAATTATATCTTACCAGTCTAATAATCCTACGATTTTCAGTGATTCCCTAATATCTTTGTTGTATCTTAGAATTAATCCACTAAGGCGCTGAATTATGCGATTTTCATGTGCCAATATCTCGCCATGTATTTCACCAATATGTTTATCCAATTCTGAATAGAAATGATTAATAAATTATAAAAATGCGTGTTTAACAACAAAGAAAAATACCTCTACAGACAGGATTTTTATAGTGATAGGTATTGTGGACTTCAAACTGAAAATAAAAATTATGAATATGCCCAGTTATAATCAAAGATAATCCGAAAGAGAGACCAACATGGATGTGGTTTCAACTCCAGCTAATTCAATTAAGAATGGCAATCAATGAAAATTTGAATCTAACATGTTTGCTTTATAATATGAATAATAATGTGAATATATTATATTTGTTGAGATTATAAAAAAAATAACGTAATAGAACTTCGAAACTACCATAAATTGAAAGCCTAGATGTTCCAACTGTTGTGGTACAAACTCAACTTCTGGTTTCTTGATAGCAATTAGATGTCCCATTTCCGGTATGTATATAACGACACATTCTGTGAGAAACTCCGGCAACTGGTTTGTTGTAAAAGTAGCAGCTGCATTCAAGTGCTTTCCAATATCTTGACGGCGATATATTTCTGCAAAAGAATTGTGGAAATTTATTGAAACAGGGCCAAGATGAACAAACTTTTATCCAGTTCCTCATCGATACCCATCTTAATGGTTGGTCGGAAATGTGACGAGGTATGAGTGAAATCCAACGTATCACTTATACAACATTCGATATCATACAATTCAGCTGTTATCGCAGCGTCCAAGTCACTTAGTAAAGGTGATGTTGCCCGATAAGGACCGCACAACTCGTGAAGAAATAATGTGTGGTAAATAGACTATAAATTAATAAATTAATATCCAATTACGTTTTAATATTTACGCTACCTCGTACAAGATTTCCCAATCGTAACTCATTGCTCTTGAATATTGTATTTTACTTAAAATTTTCTACGGAAAACATTCAAATTAAATTCCTGATAAATATTTTATAACTTACATTAACGTCAAAAATTTTCTTTATGATATCTTGAAGGTTTCCAATGAAACCAGCATTAGATGGTGTTAGTGCAAACTCGATGAAGTCTAACCGTTTATTCAATTCACCAATGTCTTTCAATGGACTTAACAAAATTCGTCTGTATTATATCGTATTAGATTATATTTATATTATTAAGTAACTTTTACCTCAAACATCGATAGCCCAATTTTGATTTACAGTATTGGGAAAATAATTTGAAAATACTGGTTCCCTCCTGGCCACACGATTCTCTGCCATGCTTAAATTTGGCATCGTGACTGCGTTTTTGGAATATTTGCAGTGCTTTAAATGTATTTCGATCGATGTAAACGTGATCCTCTCTATAACAATTAATTTTTGTTAAATGTACCAAGTTTAAATTGAAAATACAAACAATGAAATTTGATTAATGTGCATAAAAGTGAGATGTTCCAAATTGTCATCGTTATTCAAATGTCCCCAGTTCATTTCTGTAAACTTTATCAAAGCACCTAGTGCATGTACGGACATTTTACAGTCGAAATTCACCAATGATTGCAAAAATATTTCTTTTTGTCCTTCGGTGCATTGTTCAGGCATGGACGGTAAATTTAAACTGAATACTTTAAATTCACAAGCATTGTACACTAAAAACTTAAGGATTAGATCATGTTAATTAAAACTGTTATTAATACTATATTCTTTATAGGACACTATGGACATATTCGAAGGCAATTTTCTAATTTGATCAGATTCCGTTGTGTTATTGTGCTTGTTTGTGAGCGTATCTATAAGAAACTTCACGTAGTTATCGCAAAGACCACCCATTGTAACTAAGTGTTTGAAGTTCACCTCTCGCAGTAAGTTTCTAGTGATGGCAAATTCAGGTTGAAAATCTAACAACTCTTTAACCACGTAAAGCTAAAATAACTTTAATGAAAAAAAAAAAATATCGCCAGTAATTGTACGTACCTGTTTGTTAGTGATTTTATAATACGCCGCCCCCAACCTACCGTTGTTCCACAACAAACATAAAATACAATTTGGAGGATCGTTCTCAACGCTGGTTGAGGTTTCTTCATTATCTAAAGGTAGCGTTTCCGTACGTTCATTTTCCGACGATGTACCGGCTTTCTTTAATAGTTTGTACACCACGGAGTTGGAAGTTGTAGTCGACATTTTTCGATTATTCGGTATAATTCCCTTCTTCTTCACAGTTTCAACAATGTTTGTTAAATTTAATTAGATTCGAGTTATTCGATTATAATTGATACAATTTTCGAATCGTTCGTCTTTTCTTTGCGACTTATTCAAAAAATGCAGGCTTACCAATGGCCATGTTCAGTCGGGGTCAGCGCTATGACAGCAGCCAATGAACGCCAACCTGCCGTCATTTATTGGCATTCAATTGGTTGCTGTCACAGCGCTGGCCCAGCAATCACCCACCTGAATATGGCCATTGCCAATATGACCAAAATTACAGATCAAAATTATCGCGCTAAATTTAAATTAGGTTTAAACACGTTTGTCTGGGATAAATGGTCTGAGGAAATACTTAAAAATCTAATTTCCTGAACTAGAAGACATTTTGTTAATAAAAACATATTTTTCTCTTATTAAAGATGGGAAAACAATGTTTTTGATGCTAGAATGTGTCCCACAAGAAGCTGTATTTGAACTTATTTTATTCAATATGTATGTATTATAAATGACCTAAGATTACCATTCGTAGGTCAGATTCACAGCTTTGCACTCTCATTTCTAATTGAAATTCATGGAATCAAATTCTTTTTATTCTTTTAATAAATATTGATTTCGTGTATTATTTTGAAAAAAATTAATTAACCCTTTGTATAGCTAATAAAAACGATTATAAAATGCTATTTCAACGTCCTGTAACAGTCAACGTGTGTATTCCTCAAAAGAAGGAAATTCAGATGATTGCATGGTTCATACATTTAGCTCTCACTACAATAGTTTTAAATACTTAATATCAAGACATATACTATATGTAACAGCTCTAAAATAAATCCTTATTTGATGCATCTTCAAAGGAAAAAAAAAATAAAAATGGTCAGTCAAAATTATTTTTATTTTCACTATATTCATGTACACGTTTAACTTTTTACAGTAATCTAACTAAACATATAAAACTTACAAATTAAAAATACAAATACAGTAATGGATAAAAATTGTCAAATAGGAAAAAATACAAATCAAATATCTTTTTCTAAGTCATTGTTAATTTCTACTGGGTCATAGTTGTGTAATTTTAATCGCCATTGTTTAATTAATCCATCCCACCCCCTACGAGAATATTTTCTATATTTATTTGGTGTCTGTGGATCTTCGAATGATCTTTCATAACTAAAAATAAAAAATGTAATAAAACACTTTTCAAATAATTTTGCATCATGCTCGTTTATAAAATATTTTTTTATACTAACCGAGGAACTTGTATTAAATAGTTACTATAACCAACTGTGTTTTTACCAAAATCTATTTGTTTCTGACGACGTCGTAAAACTTCTGGATCACTTTCAGTTTCATAACGTTTATTATTTGGCCTGTTAATCAAAAATTACAAAAACCATATATACTAGATTATAACTCACTTTTTTTTAGCTGCATGGTTTTTTCCAGACATATCAGAATTAGTTTCACTTTCCGAGCTCCTAGTACTGATAGTTCTAACAAAACGACAATATCGTAAAATATGAAATTATTATAAAAAGTACATTTGTAAACTTACCTTTTTTTAGAGTCAATTTTCGGTCTTTTAATATCCAATGAGAAAACACTAGACAAATTTCGTTTTTGCGTTAAATTCTTTTGTGAAGTATCGGTCCTTCTGTGCGGTTTTAAAGTAAGTCTTTCATTTTTGGGAACGGTTGCCGGTTCCCAAGGATCGGGTCGGGAATCTTCATCGTCTTCATCTTTAAAACTTAACTTGTTCTCAAAGTCTAATCGTTCCTGCTTGATAGGGCTAGAAAGAGTATCTTCACAAATTGAATGTACTTCTATCTCCTGTTTAACTGGCGTCTCACATTCATGTTTTAAGGATCCATCAAAGTCTTGAGAATCCCATGTGTCATCATCTACTGGTTCAGTTTTTATCTCAGTTTTAACAATTTCGGAATCCCAATAGTCCTATAAAACAAGGCACTTACCAATGGGTCAAATTTAATGTCGAATTACGTTACCTCGTCGAAAATTCTTGCGTTTTTAAGGGAAGTGTTGACGGATATGCGTCGCAAATCTTTGCTCATTTTGCAAATTAGAAATATAAAACTTATACTATATTAAGAAAATAATCCTTACGGCTTGTTATTTTGCTGTATGTTTTTATCGTACATCACATAGTTTATAGACGTAAAAATACTTTCTGCAATAAAACGCCATTAAAAATAACAACACTCGCTTAGCGCCAAAGCACGATCGGTAAATATAATTTCTATATTTTTATAAATCGTGTATAAATCATTGATGTTAAGGGGGCGCCTTCTGCACATGTAGTGGATGTAGTGCGTTATCAACTTATCAGTTATAACTTATAACGTTATCATTATCAATTATCACTATCACGTTATCAGTTTTCTAATTTAAATTTTGTTCCAACAAAGAGTTCCAAACGGTTCCGGCTTTCATCTCCTAATAAAAAATATTCAATTTCATTTGTGACTAACTTCAAGTAACTGAATTTCGCTTTGTGGTAGGTCGAAAAAATCTGAATTGTTCGTTGGAGCAGACTTATTTCTTATATCTTTTTGGTTTTAGAGGAAGTTGCATGAGGCCTTTTTTATATTTGTGTATCACTCAACTGATAAACCTACGTATGAACTCAAAAAAACTCCAGATTTTTAAAACTTCTTCATAACGAAAAATATATCAGCAAAATACATAAACATGAAAGCAGCATTTGATTGATCATTCTCCAACAATTAAGATACTAAGTGGAGACAATTAATTAATTTGTTATAAACTAACAAATTAGAAACATTTTCAGATCAAACTAAGCAATGAATACAACTCATTGCAAACAAAACTGCGCTTTTTAAGGAAAATAATTAAACATTGTTAATGATGAGACTTTGAGCCAACGGCCTTTAAATCACACTACGACAAAAATTTAGAACAATCTCACTGTACTAGGTATTCCTATTATAAATATTGCTGGGAAATAATTTATTTGTACTTTGTATACATCATAAAATGTAATAGTATAGACACATTTTTACATCTTACACACGCAAACTAGAACACACATACAATTATTTAAACTGTAACTTTGTCTGCGTGCACCAGCTGCCATTATTCTTGCCACATCACTTTTATCATCGACAAGATATAAACGTTCTGTATCCTCATTGTAGTTGGGATCGCCATTTACAAACAAATGCATCTAAAAAGTCTCAAATTAGTTTCCATCCAGTAAGAACAAATATCGCTCACCAGTGATTGTTGTAAAAATAAAACTACTAGAATCCACACCAACATCTTGTAACAAAGTAATTGTTTATCTTTTATCAAATGTTGTGTAGTATATTATACTGTGAACAATAAGAAATGAATTTTACGGTGCAAAACAATGCTCAATTATAATAAACATATTTTATGTGTGATGATGCTTAACTTTTTATTGATAATTTGAATGATGTTTAAATAAATATTAAATATGTTATCTTTTAGTTAAGAAGTCAATCTATTCATATCTAATTAAAAGCTCTGTTTTCTTAAATTTTCAGTCGTAAATCGCATACTTTTGTAATACAAAAACCTGTTAGATTCTCTTTGTTGAGCTCGACAATAAAATACTTTTTTTTTAAATATTGAAATCAATTTTCATGATTAAAATATTCGTTGCATCCACAGAGCACATAATTGTTAGTCACCAAAGTACGCCTGTAAATATTGGCAGCGATCATTGACAAAAATTATAAACAATAGAGGACCCAAAATTGAACCCTACGGTACTCTAGTTGAAATGGACGGGTACTATATTATGTAGTCAGCCGGTACTACCATTGGATATTTCAACTCTCTGAAATCTTCCAATTAAAAACAGCCATCTTTTTCTTGTTTCTCTTTTGAAGACATAGACCAAACCCTATAAATAGAGTAAAGTTGGTAGTATAGCTCATCTTAAAAAAGAAAAAAATAATTTGTAAATTTTAGAAAACTAAAAATTATGATTTTCATTGGCATCTCTCTCTCCCTCTGTCAAACTTTCCTTTGTAATTACTAAATTTTTGTCACTCACTTAAAGGTTGCAAGTTTGACATGATAGGAAAATTGTCTATTCGAAATTGGCAAACCTGGCCAAACCGTCAAAGTCAAACTGCTCTAAGTTCCTGTCAAAACATATTTGTTTTCTGTAACGTTTGTGACAGTCCCATATTAAGCCAGTTTAACCAAAAATGGCTTTGGCTATGCAGAGAAAAGCAAATGTAAGTAATCAAGCAAGAACACGTAGCATTTTTCAAACCGCGTATATTACAGGTTAGGCTTCCTCCTGAAATAAACAGAATTTTATACGTACGTAACCTACCATATAAGATCACCGCCGAAGAGATGTACGACATTTTTGGCAAGTACGGCGCAATCCGGCAGATACGGGTGGGAAACACACCTGATACACGAGGCACGGCGTTCGTTGTATACGAGGACATTTTCGACGCTAAAAACGCTTGCGATCATTTATCTGGATTTAACGTGTGCAACAGGTATCTCGTTGTTCTGTATTATCAGGCAAGCAAAGCTTTCAAAAAGACTGATCTTGAGAAGAAAGCTGAAGAAATAGACAAAATGAAGTCGAAGTATGGTATCTCTTCCGAGGACCTCAGACGGAAATGAGTTCTTATGTGAATTGTGGAACTATATGTATATATAAGATAAATTTTTTACATTTGAATAAGAGGAATTAGTATTAAGTTATTTTAGAAAAATTGTATGTTAATAGCTCTAATAACATTAAAAATATTAATGTCATTTTTTGTGTTTGTGAAAATACGCCACACTATTTGAATTTAATGATTTATGAGTGAGATTAATGTAATTGTGTGTCTTCATGATAATAAGAACTATTACACTGGAATAGTTGATTATTATTTTTAAGAAACAAAATAAAGTCTAAAATAAAAATCTGAAAATTATCAGATTACACATCTTAAACGAGAATCATCATATGAATAACAATTTTCTGCTTAGTTTAATACAGTGTTGTTCAAAAGAAAGAGTAGGATGTAAGGGAAGACGGAAATCAATTTTGCACACTATAGTTCATTTTTTCATGCAAGGCAGAAACTCATGGCGCCAAATTTAAATTATGCTGTTGTGATTGGTTAATACTTGATACGATTTACATTCAAACATTTGAAAATCCTGCTAAACAGGTCGCGTTAATTCTAATTAACTATCAAACAATCGTTCTTCTCTTGAAGTGTTACATTATGTAATTATTGTCGTCGATTTTATTCATTTTTTGTGTGTTGAAGAAGTTCTCTTTGTTCCTTGTTGCTTCTGTATGTTCCTGAAAGTCACAAAAATGTTGTCTATGCAAGTTAAGTTAAGAAATTGTAAGGTAAAGGAAATCAAACAAATTTATGTTTATGGTCTTTATTTCGCATGTCGTCAGCACCATACACATGATTGATTGAAGCTTTTCTAATTTTGTGGATAGCATCAAATAAATAAGAAAAAATAATAGAAAAAATTAATATGTACATACACATTAAAAAAAGATAGTAATTATTAACCAGGGGCGTTTGTGTGTCGGTCGAGCGCGAGAAAAACCCTACTAGGTGAACGTCCCGATTTTTTCGCGCGCTCGAGACGTATATTTGTATACATACAACAAAGACCACCTTGGTTTTCTTTTTTCCTTTTGTTCCGTCCACATTCTTAAACACTACAAAAATTAAGTATAAAAAATATTGCATGATGGCACCCTGAGTTACTGCTTCGAAATATATACTCTAGCACTGGAATGTTTGTTTTTATTTTTACATTTAAAAACCAACACGAATATTTGCTTTTTCTTCTCATCCGGATGGGATTAATAGGATGGGTTTTCCTGTTCGTCTACCCCATCATCTTTTATTCCAAATTTCCTTTCGGACCAACATTTTTTTAAGTGGAATGTCTAAAATGTAGTGCCATAAATCACTTATACACGTTGTAATAAATACATAAATTATTTCCAACACTTGCTACCGTCACTAATTGTTTGATCTCTCAGGATATGACTTAAGGCTTGTTCATCCAGAGTACTATTGAATTAAATACAGCAGGACGCAGACGTCTTCTAACTTACATGATAACAAACGAACGGGCTTCTTAGTGTGACTATTCCAAGCTGCTCGGCGCAGAAAGCATGCACAAACAAGCCTAAAGTTTACTAATTTGATTTAAATGTAATGTTGTAAAGAAACGTGTTGCGAATTTGTTACAATGGAAAAATATGGCGACTCTTGATTGCTTGCATCAATTCTTAAAATGAATATCAATGGGGCCCGTTTTAAATAAGACGACTAATTTTAACAACTGATTAGTTCAAATGAAGTTATACTTTCGTCCATTTATTCATAAATGATTTCATTTTATGTTTTTCTTGCAAATATTAAGCAAAGGATTCTACAAATGCTGTTAAATTTGTGTCAAGCCATATACAGTCCGTTCTACAAAACGGGCCCGAGACTATAGCGGCTTCAATTGTGATTCAATCACCAACAAACCATATATATTATTAAATGGGACAGTCTTAGCTACAACTTGGCGGAAAAAATTCTTTATTAAACACCTTCATTTATTTGTTATGACGTCATCGCCATTTTTTTTAAATGGCAACCTATATTTTTTATTGAATTGTTGAATAAAATACCGAGCTTTTCGGACTGTGTTGTTTATTCGTTGATTTGTTCAAAACATCAAATAGCCTACGTTTCAGC